>JAIOTZ010001388.1:0-34353 GCA_023374045.1 Limonium bicolor
ATATGTCTTAGGAAGCTGAAGGAATGAGACATGGTAGCTGGAACGAATACCCAGCTAAGAACATAAGAAGGCGAAGTTTACTGAAAGCACCCATGAGTGCAAGCCAAATGTAATGACAAACCTTAGCAACACCCAGGAGCAATCCTTGAGGGGTGTTTGGATCAAACATTGTCGAATGAGACAATGTAACAGAAACTCAAGAGTTGAAATAATTACTCGGGTTAAACACCGAAGAGAACCCACTTAACAGTAGGACCCTAAGTTGCCAAAGAGACAACTTGGAAGGAATCGAGATGTGACGACCTTGTTAAACCATGTAATGTCGTGCAGAAAAGTAATGTGTGGAAGTAGCCTTTAGTGAGCAGAGCTCGAGGCAGTGGCTTATAAGCCACAAGCAAGACATGTTATGTCAAATTGAATCAATTGTGGAAGTTTGTGTTACACAAGAAAATAAAGCGGAGAACGAACCACTGCTTAAGAGTGGGGATACCTCTAATATTGTGAAACCGCAGGAGCGGTAGCTGTGTGAACCAAGTTTAAGAAATATATTAAGGATGGACCATGTTATTATTGTGGAAGAACAGCTAGTTTACTAGCATGTAGGTATAACGTGGAGCACCGAGCTGAGTAACGCCGGTTTATAACTCAAAGTGAGCAACGCTCAAGGAGCATTCAGTAGTCATCCATGAGGATGATGCAAGTATATGTGTGGAAACTAATATGACAGTGAATACCATGTAAGTTAGTGTGCAAGGAAAAAGAACACGGTACGCAGAAAGCGACCGTTGTATAAGTATGGATTAGGTGATGGTATGACAAATAAGCGGAGTGATGCGTTAAATCCAGTAAAGATACAATGGGAAGTGATAACAAATAAACTGGACAGTAAGCCAGTAGCCGGTATTATGAGATAAGAATCTCAGTGAAGCACAGTGTGAATTCCTATGGCAATTGCATGAGAGATTTACTGCCAAGAGTTTACGCCTCTGCACTCTGTATGACTGAGTGTTTTGGTATTGCGTTTGCACAGTAATGATCGAGTGGGATAGCTAGGATTTGGAAGATGATAATGGTGGAAGGCGAACAAAGAGAATTATAACACTATAAGACTGAAGCATATGAAATGCAAGGTCATATCAATGAAATGATACAAGTGCAGAATTAAATGTGGAAGTAGGAGAATTGGAGGTGTACAATACAGTATGGATAACGAATGGACAGGTCAGAATCGAAACTGGTTAGGAGTTAAGAAAACTCCAATGAGAATTCTTGGTAAAGGAACTAAACCGCTAATATGGTCAAGATCCTTTAACGGACCGCGTGGAAGTTAAAACACTTCACGACGGTAGAACATTTTAACCCTATGTTCAGTGATTGATTACGTGGGCGTAATCCCTTTTAAGGGGGGTAGAGCGTAAAACCGCTTAGTGTGTTTTACCGTACAAGTGTACGTGAACTATGTTGTGCATAGCACAAAAATAATTGTTATGATGGTTGGCATGTTAATAATTGTTATGGTGGTTGGCATGGTTAAATGGTGGTAATTGCGCACAGAAGATGCGAAATACCTTGTGGTAGGTGAGACTACCTTGTAATGGTTGTGGGTTAGTACAAGTACTGGGAGTAAATAAACTCCTGGGGAACTAAAGCCCCAATGGTGGTGTTTGCATAATACCAAATGTGACACGATGTATTGTATTTTGATTAAAAATATGTATATATATATACAGTGTGGTGATTTGAAGGGTATGAAACTGACATGGAACTAGTAAGAATTAGATTCCCTAGGTAACTTGATTAAAAGAATGGATAATTGATGGACTGAGTTCTATCCCTTGGAGATGTAATGATTATGATTAGAAGGATCAAAAGATAGAAAGGGAAATGTTGAATTAATTGTTGGTTGAAAATGAAGTGGGAGGTGGAACTTGATTTGCATGCGATCAAGGGAAGCCGAACACAAATTGGGGTGGAAGAATAGTTCAACACTGATGCTGATCACATCAGGGTTGGATGACTCTTGAAGCTCCCTATAAGTGGTCACAAGTAACACCACTAAGAAAGGATGCAAAGAGCATAAGTTGGACTTGGAGTTGTATTGAACTTTCAAAAGGGTTTTCAATTGGTATTTCCAAAACAGTGGATTATATTTTGAATAAAGGATTCTCTGTTTACTTAACCTGGTAAAGAATATTTTTGTAGTACTTGCTCACGAGCTGAGGACGTATGAGCCTTTGTCTTCGGACCGGTGACATGAGAAGTACATATGTTAAAATTAAGTGAATGTTTTGATCTCCCAAAGGAACGGGGACCAGCAGGTGTCCATCGCGACCGGGTTCTGCGGGGATCACAGTGTATATGTACTCAACATGGGACTCGAGCCCATGAAGAGATGGAAAAGGTATTTCTGGTTGTTATACATGCTAAGGCATGTTGTGTGGATGTGTAATAAATATTACTTTGACCTTGAGTCTTGATGGTTGAGTTCTGAAATGATTATGTTACTGGGCCTATGAGTCCAAAGGTGGTTATGTTACCCAGACCTGAGAGTCTAAGGGTTGTTATGTGAGTACATTACTGTTAAGGTACCCGGACCATTGAGTCCGAGGTAATCATGTGAGAATGATATGTTATGGATGGATGTGTATATGTACCCGGACCGTCAAGTCCGAGGTTGTGGTAAGGTGTGTTGGTAATGGAAGTTTATCTTGAAAGTAATTCCCGTATTCTAATCAAATGATGTGTTGGGAAATGTGAACTTCGAGGACGAAGTTCTTTTAAGGGGGGTAGATGAAATACCCCAAACCTTCATGTTGTTGTTAAACATGGTTCAAAGGCTAAAAAGGCCTTAACAACCATCAGGACAATTACCCCAGCAAAATCCAAGGAAACCCTTAAGGTCAATAAGCAATAATTGCTCTAGACTTGGTACCTTGTTAAAACCTAAAGGTCATTTCTCGACCTTGGAATTGTGACTATCCTCAATTATGCAAGTACCGCTGTGAAAACAAGTTACCACACATGTGCTTTAGGAGTCTTAACGCACTTTTGAGAAAATTGTCTTGTAATGAGTTTTGAATGGCTAGGTGTCACCATCGTGCCTCTTAACTAATATGTGTACTATTTGTAACACATTTGGAGGTCTAGGTCAATGGGAAATCAAAAATTTCACATCTATGTGCCTTGTTTTATGAATAGTGACTTTAATAAGCTAGTTTGTAACATATGTTGTTACAAGTAATTAAATGGGTCAATAAAGACCAAACTATCCCTAAATAAATGATGGGGGCCGGTTTTTTTTAAGTGAGTCACCACCATGTAAAAATCAAATAAGGAAGGAAGGGTAGGAAGGTAAAAAGGAAGAAGGTTACCTTTTAACATGTAAATATCTCCTAAAAGCAACTCACTTATTTCATTATCTCATTCCCTTCTCCTTTCACACGGCTGCATCCTCTCTTCTATTTTCTTCTTCCTTCTCCATCGGATATGCTACAGCTCCAGCACCATCTTCAAGCTTTGACCACATGTAACTCCTAGCTCCATGGTCCAAATTTAATTTCGAGACCACCGTTCTTCTAGTTGGAGCAAGCCCTACAACCTTGTCTTTTCAAATCTTCAAAAGCCTCATTTTGGTGCCATAGAGATTCACCATGGATGGAGCTTGACCACATCTTTTTACACCTTGTTGTTCTCCTTTGCTTCAAGGTAAGGGAACTCAAAGAAAAATGAAGTTTCCCTCATGTTTTGGTGCTGTCCGAAAATTCACCATTAATGGTGTCTTCTCTTGTTCTTCCATAGCTTCATTTCAACCTTTCATGGACTAGGTGAAGTCCTCTCTTGGTATATGTACAACTCTCTTCAAGATCTAAGGTAAAACAACTATCCTTATGTGTTAAGACAATATGTATAACCTAGGGTTTGTAAGTGAGTTTAAGCATGAAGCTTGAATGCTCATTGGTTTGTACTTGTGTGTTGGTTAGAACATTGCAAGTAACCAAGTGCCCTTGCCGATTTCCAAACAAGGAAGAACAAGAATGTTCAAGTAAAATCTGGGAGGAAAGAGGTAAACAAACTATCTCAATGTGATTTAAATGCCAATGGTAAATGAGCTAGTGAAATGCTCTCAAGGAGTTTATTAAGGGCATATGTATTGTTGGGTGTATTTGCAGGTCAAAGGCAATATATACTTGTGGAAATTCAGTGTTTAAGGTTTAAGCAATTTAAGGGCCTAAGAGCCATGTTATTTAAGGGCCTAGGTGCCAAGCAATTTAAGTTAAGCACTATATGGTGTTGTGGTGTTTTTGATGGGTTTAGGTGATCTTGAATGTTTAATGGAGAAAACTATGAGTTTTGGAATGATGATATGCTAAGAGAACCTATGGCGAAAATTTGTAAAATGTATAAGGTGTTTTTAAGGTGCTACAAGGATTTAGGCATTATCTTGGAGGTTCTAGAAATCAAATGGGTTTGTTTTAGGAAGTACTAAAGTCTTGGAGAAGTTTGTTTAAAGTTTAGGTAATGTTGGTGAGTAAGAAGAGAAAGATGTTTGGTTAAGGCTTTGAGAAAGAAAGCATTTTGGGATAGTTGTAATCAATGGTGAGAAACACCATTTAGAAACCTAGAGTCAAATGTTATAAGTGTTGGTGTATGTATAAGAAAATTGGGTAACAAGTTGGACAATGTTTTAAGGTGAATCGAAGTGGTTTTTGGCATTAGAATATACCTAAGATCATATGGTAAGTTTATACAATTAATGGAGGTGGAGAACTAAGGCAACAACACTTGAAAAATGCAATTTTAACAATTCTGTAGGTTTGGTCCGGGACCTAGGTATGGTTCAAGTCCCGGACTATGCATGAAAATAGGCCGAGAGTGCACCACTGGTTTGGTCCGGGACTTGGGGTGAGTACAAGGTCCCGGACCACCCTATGAAATACGCCGAAGATTTTAAGTAAGTGCTGGTCCGGGACTTAAGGTAAGGACCAAGTCCCGGACCACTCTAAAATTGTTGTTTAAGGTTGGAAAATGGTGTCTAATGATGGGGATTGATGGATAATGATGTTGTAAGGTTATTAAGGACATGTTTGGTGAGTTATAATGACAATTTGGTGGGTGGGAAGTTGGAATAAAATGTGAGAGTAAATCAAGTTAAAAATGTTAAGTCATTTAACTAGTTAACGGGGATAACTACGGTCATTCGACGTTACACAAACATGTTACCCCAATGTTAATGAAAACAACTTTAATGTACCAGTTGTTCGAGAATTGTTCGAGGAACGTAAGTGGACATGGTGGAGTGGACTCCGGAGACAGGTATGGTTTTCTTGCAACCTGTGTCCTACCGGATTACACCGGCTTGTATGCCAATGTGTTTTTCTGTGTGTTTGCCACCTTGTAAGATAAAACATGAAATGAGTTTATAGTAATTCATTTATGTGGCGAATCTGGTCACCAATACCGTTTAACCTCAAATAGGTGTTAAACCTTAGCTAACCAAATCTAGGTACACTGAGATATCGGTATTCGGATTAACGACCCAAACCTTGGGAACGTTCTAACCACGGCTATGCGTGAGTTAGTTGTGTATGGTATTATGTGCAAGTGTGTGAACCTCCCTTGCGTGTTTAACTCGGTTTATACCGTATGGTGTGTGGATGTGATAGGTTCCATAATGGAGCTCTAACTACTTAATATAAGTATATGTGTACTAATGGGGGGTGAGGAGTCCGGTCATGTTCCGGCCACGCGTGTGATGGACGGGAGTCGATGTCATACCCGGTTCGACTCTCTTGGTGTATGTTAGGTTGTTTACTCATTGGGTTTCCAATCTTCCCTTTAGCTTAGCCAAAGCTATATTACTGACTCACGTCGGTTTCTCTGGGGCATACAATGGTGGTTCGGTGTGCTTGGATGACTATATCCGACGCACCTTGGGGTTTAAGTTAACCGTTCCATATAACAGGACGGTAACAAGGTATGTAACGAGCTTATCATGAGTTTGGCAACATTCTCTAGGCTCTAAAGTGAACTAATTATGGTAGGGACGGTTCCTAAGAGACCGTACCCGTTATGTTATGGTTGTGTTGTACTGCAATCGCTATAGCGATGCGGTGCTATAGGTTGTAAATTATGGAATATGTGGTCATGGATATGAAACATAGTTTAAATAAAAGGTGTCTAAGAATAACCCGATTACTGGGTAAGTGTCGTCTATTAAGGAAGTATCTCTTTAGAGGAGAGCCACTTTAAGGTTAAAGGTAATAATGGATGGTTGTTGTGTGTGGATGGTGGATGTGTTGGTATTGTTGAGCCCATAGTTGGGAGTATGCAATGTGTTGGGTGTTTATGGTTTACATGCGTGATTTAAATATAATCAACTGCATGCTAAGACGACAATTAGTTGTGCGTGGCCCGGTAGCATGCGGGCTGCGGGATTACCATACCAGCAAAGGTGCTGACCCCCTTGGGGGCCACCCTTTTCTCCTTTTTCTATTTCAGGTACAAGGAGCTGGAAGCCGTTCGAGAGTAGGACGGGGTAGATGTTTGTACATTGGTAGCCCTTTAATGGTGTATGTATTATAGGTGTAGTAAGACCGAATTTGTTATCGGCATTGGTTAATGAATACTCGGTACAGTGGGGGATGTATATGTAAATAATTGTTGGAAATGGAATCAGGATTGTATGGTGTAGTTGCTCGGGGATCTAGTCCATCAGACCGATATAATATGTATGTATTAGCCTTGTTAGCCACGTGGGTGGTTAACGGCGTGTAACACCAACGGATTAAGTAATGTGATGGTTTATGTTTCCGCTGCAGATGGTTATAAAGTGCGACGTTGTGGATGGGGTGTTACAAAAAGTGGTATCAGAGCGAAGTATCGCTCTGATGACTGAATTACCGAGCTTAGGAAGTACCGAGATAAGATTTTAGTACTTTGGGTTAAGGGTTGAGTGATAGCGTGAGAGATACGCTAGTTAGGAAATACCAGTGTGTACTGGATACCTACTACATCCCTCCCGCCCTCCACAACCCCTATTTTATGACTTGGGGAGGAACGCCAGGAGATGAAAGCCCTCTCTTACCCGGGAAGACCCGGTCTGGCTGTTATTAACTATCTTGTAAGTATGGGGAACCTGTCATACGGTAGATTCTGAAAAGTAGAAATCCCGGAGACGGCTCCCAGGTGAACAACTGTAACCGCACTGGATAGCAAGGAATGAGAATCTTGTGTATGGGAGAATGAAATTTCCGGCAACCTGGGTCGACATGCCGAGCAGTCGAAAACTACCAGCTTGCAACAGGCAAGAAGTGAAATAATGAAACCCGAGACGAGAGTCTACGGGATAGCAAATGTTAGATAATGGCACCAACGGTATACCAACCGACAAAGGAACTACAACGTAGTACCCAGACAAGAGACAAGTCTCAGTAACCACGACAAATGCGTGGAATGGGCTACGAAGAGGATGCAATAATAAGTAAAAAGGGGTCTCCCAGAATGGGAAACACCCTAGTAAATGATTATTAGAGGAGGACAATGAGAAGTTGTGCAGGAGATTAGTTACCAATTAGAGTATCCAAGTAAGGACCCATGAGACCACTGAATACGGTGCAGACAAAAACAGTGCCGCAGCCGGTACATGTTGAACCGACAGCCAGTTAACAGGGCGCACTTGCCGTGGCAAGTGCAGCTATAACAGGGCTGTTCGAAAAAAAAAAATTGACAACTACAAACTACTTAGTAAAGTACCCAGAAAATAAATGTGATCATCGTAACCGTGGAAGGGCTTAACAGCCTAACCTTTGTAAATGGGAATATACCAGTCGGCAAGAAGCTAGACTTGGTTAAGGCAAGAAGGCATTGTGAAACCATGAGAATTTTTCTTTCAAACTCAGATTTAATTTCAAACTCGTTTCTTTCAAAACCCAATTCTCTTTTAAACCAATATTTCTTTCTAACCCTTTCAGACTAGTTTACCTTGTAATAACCGGACGGAAACCGGTGAACCCGAGGGTAGCAACCCGACGGTATGGGGAGTTCTTAGATACAACGGTGGATAAACCTCCCTAGAAAGTTCGGGAAACAGGATGTATATTGTCAAAACAATATAAGGGAGTTGACAACAGAATACTTCACCTAGGCGTGTGACGGACACTACGAGTGTACCAACTGTGTGTGGGACGACCGCACTCCGATAGGAGCATGTGGGCCTGACAGACCTACTTATGGGTAAGTCGGGTAAGTAGTAATGTATCAGTATGATACCCCATATATGTACACGAGAAGAGTCCGAAACACGGGAAGTAGTCGACTCCATACTACGGTCAGCAGTAAAAGTCAAGTAAGGCTAAGGATTACCACGAATGGTTGAAGTAAAGGAACCCAGTTGAGAAGACTAAATGAATTGGTAAATACGTCCAAGAGAATGTATAGGGTCAAGAAGTGCGAAGAGCACGAATGGTTATGTAAAGACATCACATATGTCTTAGGAAGCTGAAGGAATGAGACATGGTAGCTGGAACGAATACCCAGCTAAGAACATAAGAAGGCGAAGTTTACTGAAAGCACCCATGAGTGCAAGCCAAATGTAATGACAAACCTTAGCAACACCCAGGAGCAATCCTTGAGGGGTGTTTGGATCAAACATTGTCGAATGAGACAATGTAACAGAAACTCAAGAGTTGAAATAATTACTCGGGTTAAACACCGAAGAGAACCCACTTAACAGTAGGACCCTAAGTTGCCAAAGAGACAACTTGGAAGGAATCGAGATGTGACGACCTTGTTAAACCATGTAATGTCGTGCAGAAAAGTAAATTGTGGAAGTAGCCTTTAGTGAGCAGAGCTCGAGGCAGTGGCTTATAAGCCACAAGCAAGACATGTTATGTCAAATTGAATCAATTGTGGAAGTTTGTGTTACACAAGAAAATAAAGCGGAGAACGAACCACTGCTTAAGAGTGGGGATACCTCTCAATATTGTGAAACCGCAGGAGCGGTAGCTGTGTGAACCAAGTTTAAGAAATATATTAAGGATGGACCATGTTATTATTGTGGAAGAACAGCTAGTTTACTAGCATGTAGGTATAACGTGGAGCACCGAGCTGAGTAACGCCGGTTTATAACTCAAAGTGAGCAACGCTCAAGGAGCATTCAGTAGTCATCCATGAGGATGATGCAAGTATATGTGTGGAAACTAATATGACAGTGAATACCATGTAAGTTAGTGTTGTGCAAGGAAAAAGAACACGGTACGCAGAAAGCGACCGTTGTATAAGTATGGATTAGGTGATGGTATGACAAATAAGCGGAGTGATGCGTTAAATCCAGTAAAGATACAATGGGAAGTGATAACAAATAAACTGGACAGTAAGCCAGTAGCCGGTATTATGAGATAAGAATCTCAGTGAAGCACAGTGTGAATTCCTATGGCAATTGCATGAGAGATTTACTGCCAAGAGTTTACGCCTCTGCACTCTGTATGACTGAGTGTTTTGGTATTGCGTTTGCACAGTAATGATCGAGTGGGATAGCTAGGATTTGGAAGATGATAATGGTGGAAGGCGAACAAAGAGAATTATAACACTATAAGACTGAAGCATATGAAATGCAAGGTCATATCAATGAAATGATACAGGTGCAGAATTAAATGTGGAAGTAGGAGAATTGGAGGTGTACAATACAGTATGGATAACGAATGGACAGGTCAGAATCGAAACTGGTTAGGAGTTAAGAAAACTCCAATGAGAATTCTTGGTAAAGGAACTAAACCGCTAATATGGTCAAGATCCTTTAACGACCGCGTGGAGTTAAAACACTTCACGACGGTAGAACATTTTAACCATGTTCAGTGATTGATTACGTGGGCGTAATCCCTTTTAAGGGGGGTAGAGCGTAAAACCGCTTAGTGTGTTTTACCGTACAAGTGTACGTGAACTATGTTGTGCATAGCACAAAAATAATTGTTATGATGGTCGGCATGATTAATAATTGTTATGGTGGTTGGTGGTTAAATGGTGGTAATTGCGCACAGAAGATGCGAAATACCGTTGTGGTAGGTGAGACTACCTTGTTAATGGTTGTGGGTTAGTACAAGTGTAGGAGTAAATAAACTCCTGGGGAACTAAAGCCCCAATGGTGTGTGTTTGCATAATACCAAATGTGACACGATGTATTGTATTTTGATTAAAAATATGTATATATATATACAGTGTGGTGATTTATGAAGGGTATGAAACTGACATGGAACCTAGTAAGAATTAGATTCCCTAGGTAACTTGATTAAAAGAATGGATAATTGATGGACTGAGTTCTATCCCTTGGAGATGTATGATTATGATTAGAATGATTGAAAAGATAGAAAGGGAAATGTGTGATTAATTGTTTGAAAATGAAGTGGGAGGTGGAACTTGATTTGCATGTGATCAAGGGAAGCCGAACACAAATTGGGGTGGAAGAATAGTTCAACACTGATGCTGATCACATCAGGGTTGGATGACTCTTGAAGCTCCCTATAAGTGGTCACAAGTAACACCACTAAGAAAGGATGCAAAGAGCATAAGTTGGACTTGGAGTTGTATTGAACTTTCAAAAGGGTTTTCAATTGGTATTTCCAAACAGTGGATTGATATTTTTGAATAAAGGATTCTCCTGTTTACTTAACTGGTAAAGGATATTTTGTAGTACTTGCTCACGAGCTGAGGACGTATGAGCCTTTGTCTTCGGACCGGTGATATGAGAAGTACATATGTTAACAATTGAGTGAATGTTTTGATCTCCCAAAGGAACGGGGACCAGCAGGTGTCCATCGCGACCGGGTTCTGCGGGGATCACAGTGTATATGTACTCAACATGGGACTCGAGCCCATGAAGAGATGGAAAAGGTATTTCTGGTTGTTATACATGCTAAGGCATGTTGTGTGGTATGTGTAATAAATGTTACTTTGACCATGAGTCTTGATGTGGTTCAGTTCTGAAATGATTATGTTACTTGGGCCTATGAGTCCAAAGGTGGTTATGTTACCCAGACCTGAGAGTCTAAGGGTTGTTATGTGAGTACATTACTGTTAAGGTACCCGGACCATTGAGTCCGAGGTAATCATGTGAGAATGATATGTTATGGATGGATGTGTATATGTACCCGGACCGTCAAGTCCGAGGTTGTGGTATAAGGTGTTTGGTAATGGAAGTTTATCTTGAAAGTAATTCCCGTATTCTAATCAAATGATGTGGGAAATGTGAACTTCGAGGACGAAGTTCTTTTAAGGGGGGTAGATTGAAATACCCCAAACCTTCATATGTTGGTTAAATGTTAAACTATGGTATTCAAAGGCTAAAAAGTGCCTTAACAACATCAGTGAACAATTAAACCAAGCAAAATACAAGGAAACACCTTAAGGTCAATTTAAGCAAATAATTGCTCTAGACTTGGTTAACCTTGTATAAAATCTAAAGGTCATTTCTAGACCTTGGAAATATGTTAATGAACATATTAAATCAATTATTGAAGAAAACCAAGCTTGAAAACAAGTTAAACCACAAAATGTGCTTTAAGGAGTCTTAAAGCACATTTTTGGAAAATTGTCTTGTAAATGAGTTTTGAATGGCTAGGTGTCCATCATTACTCTTAAATAAATATGTGTACTAATTTGTAACACATTTGGAGGTCTAGGTCAATGGGAAATCAAAAATTTCACATCTATGTGCCTTGTTTTTATGAATAGTGACTTTAATAAGCTAGTTTGTAACATATGTTGTTACAAGTAATTAAATGGGTCAATAAAGACCAAACTATCCCTAAATAAATGATGGGGGCCGGTTTTTTTATTAAGGTGAGTCACCACCATGTAGAAATCAAATAAGGAAGGAAGGGTAGGAAGGTAAAAAGGAAGAAGGTTACCTTTTAACATGTAAATATCTCCTAAAAGCAACTCACTTATTTCATTATCTCATTCCCTTCTCCATTTCACACGGCTGCATCCTCTCTTCTATTTTCTTCTTCCTTCTCCATCGGATATGCTACAGCTCCAGCACCATCTTCAAGCTTTGACCACATGTAACTCCTAGCTCCATGGTCCAAATTTAATTTCGAGACCACCGTTCTTCTAGTTGGAGCAAGCCCTACAACCTTGTCTTTTCAAATCTTCAAAAGCCTCATTTTGGTGCCATAGAGATTCACCATGGATGGAGCTTGACCACATCTTTTTACACCTTGTTGTTCTCCTTTGCTTCAAGGTAAGGGAACTCAAAGAAAAATGAAGTTTCCCTCATGTTTTGGTGCTGTCCGAAAATTCACCATTAATGGTGTCTTCTCTTGTTCTCCCATAGCTTCATTTCAACCTTTCATGGACTAGGTGAAGTCCTCTCTTGGTATATGTACAACTCTCTTCAAGATCTAAGGTAAAACAACTATCCTTGTGTGTTAAGACAATATGTATAACCTAGGGTTTGTAAGTGAGTTTAAGCATGAAGCTTGAATGCTCATTGGTTGTACTTGTGTGTTGGTTAGAACATTTGCAAGTAACCAAGTGCCCTTGCCGATTTCCAAACAAGGAAGAACAAGAATGTTCAAGTAAAATCTGGGAGGAAAGAGGTAAACAAACTATCTCAATGTGATTTAAATGCCAATGGTAAATGAGCTAGTGAAATGCTCTCAAGGAGTTTATTAAGGGCATATGTATTGTTGGGTGTATTTGCAGGTCAAAGGCAATATATACTTGTGGAAATTCAGTGTTTAAGGTTTAAGCAATTTAAGGGCCTAAGAGCCATGTTATTTAAGGGCCTAGGTGCCAAGCAATTTAAGTTAAGCACTATATGGTGTTGTGGTGTTTTTGATGGGTTTAGGTGATCTTGAATGTTTAATGGAGAAAACTATGAGTTTTGGAATGATGATATGCTAAGAGAACCTATGGCGAAAATTTGTAAAATGTATAAGGTGTTTTTAAGGTGCTACAAGGATTTAGGCATTATCTTGGAGGTTCTAGAAATCAAATGGGTTTGTTTTAGGAAGTACTAAAGTCTTGGAGAAGTTTGTTTAAAGTTTAGGTAATGTTGGTGAGTAAGAAGAGAAAGATGTTTGGTTAAGGCTTTGAGAAAGAAAGCATTTTGGGATAGTTGTAATCAATGGTGAGAAACACCATTTAGAAACCTAGAGTCAAATGTTATAAGTGTTGGTGTATGTATAAGAAAATTGGGTAACAAGTTGGACAATGTTTTAAGGTGAATCAAAGTGGTATTTTGGCATTAGAATATACCTAAGATCATATGGTAAGTTTATACAATTAATGGAGGTGGAGAACTAAGGCAACAACACTTGAAAAATGCAATTTTAACAATTCTGTAGGTTTGGTCCGGGACCTAGGTTATGGTTCAAGTCCCGGACTATGCATGAAAATAGGCCGAGAGTGCACCACTGGTTTGGTCCAGGACTTGGGGTGGGTACAAGGTCCCGGACCACCCTATGAAATACGCCGAAGATTTTAAGTAAGTGCTGGTCCGGGACTTAAGGTAAGGACCAAGTCCCGGACCACTCTAAAATTGTTGTTTAAGGTTGGAAAATGGTGTCTAATGATGGGGATTGATGGATAATGATGTTGTAAGGTTATTAAGGACATGTTTGGTGAGTTATAATGACAATTTGGTGGGTGGGAAGTTGGAGTAAAATGTGAGAGTAAATCAAGTTAAAATTGTTAAGTCATTTAACTAGTTAACGGGGTTAATTGTAGTCATTCGACCTTACACAAACGTGTTACCCCAATGTTAATGGAAGCAACTTTAATGTACCAGTTGTTCGAGAATTGTTCGAGGAACGTAAGTGGTCATGGTGGAGTGGACTCCGGAGACAGGTATGGTTTTCTTGCAACCTGTGTCCTACCGGATTACACCGGCTTGAATGCCAATGTGTTTTTCTGTGTGTTTGCCACCTTGTAAGATAAAACATGAAATGAGTTTATAGTAATTCATTTATGTGGCGAATCTGGTCACCAATACCGTTTAACCTCAAATAGGTGCTAAACCTTAGCTAACCAAATCTAGGTACACATGAGATATCGGTATTCGGAGTTAACGGCCCAAACCTTGGGATCGTTCTAACCACGGCTATGCGTGAGTTAGTTGTGTGATGGTATTATGTGCAAGTGTGTGAACCTCCCTTGCGTGTTTAACTCGGTTTAATACCGTATGGTGTGTGGATGTGATAGGTTCCATAATGGAGCTCTAACTACTTAATTATAAGTATATGTGTGCTAATGGGGGGTGAGGAGTCCGGTCATGTTCCGGCCACGTGTGATGGACGGGAGTCGATGTCATACCCGGTTCGACTCTCTTGGTGTATGTTAGGTTGTTTACTCATTGGGTTTCCAATCTTCCCTTTAGCTTAGCCAAAGCTATATTACTGACTCACGTCGGTTTACTGGGGCATACAATGGTGGTTCGGTGTGCTTGGATGACTATATCCGACGCACCTTGGGGTTTAAGTTAACCGTTCCATATAACAGGACGGTAACAAGGTATGTAACGAGCTTATCATGAGTTTGGCAACATTCTCTAGGCTCTAAAGTGAACTAATTATGGTAGGGACGGTTCCTAAGAGGACCGTACCCGTTATGTTATGGGTTGTGTTGTACTGCAATCGCTATAGCGATGCGGTGCTATAGGTTGTAAATTATGGAATATGTGGTCATGGATATGAAACATAGTTTAAATAAAAGGTGTCTAAGAATAACCCGATTACTGGGTAAGTGTCGTCTATTAAGGAAGTATCTCCGTTTAGAGGAGAGCCACTTTAAGGTTAAAGGTAATAATGGATGGCTTGTTGTGTGTGGATGCGTGGATGTGTTGGTATTGTTGAGCCCAATAGTTGGGAGTATGCAATGTGTTGGGTGTTTATGGTTTACATGCGTGATTTAAATATAATCAACTGCATGCTAAGACGACAATTAGTTGTGCGTGGCCCGGAAGCATGCGGGCTGCGGGATTACCATACCAGCAAAGGTGCTGACCCCCTTGGGGGCCACCCTTTTTCCCTTTTTCTGTTTCAGGTACAAGGAGCTGGAAGCCGTTCGAGAGTAGGACGGGGTAGATGTTTGTACATTGGTAGCCCTTTAATGGTGTATGTATTATAGGTGTAGTAAGACCGAATTTGTTATCGGCATTGGTTAATGAATACTCGGTACAGTGGGGGATGTATATGTAAATAATTGTTGGAAATGGAATCAGGATTGTGTGGTGTAGTTGCTCGGGGATCTAGTCCATCAGACCGATATAATATGTATGTATTAGCCTTGTTAGCCACGTGGGTGGTTAACGGCGTGTAACACCAACGGATTAAGTAATGTGATGGTTTATGTTTCCGCTGCAGATGGTTATAAAGTGCGACGTTGTGGATGGGGTGTTACATTTAATGAACCACTTGTTCCAAGATCAGTTGGACAAGTCTGTGGCAGCCTTCATCGATGATATTCTTGTGTACTCGAAATCGAGGGGTGAGCATGAAAGCCACCTGAGAAATGTGTTACAAACATTGAGGAAGAATCAGTTATATGCTAAGTTTTCGAAATGTGAGTTTTGGCTGAACCAAGTATCCTTTCTTGGACATGTGATTTCTGAGGCCGGGATCGCAGTTGATCCGACAAAGATTGATGCAGTGCGCACCTGGCCTAGGCCGAAGACAGTTACCGACATCAGGAGCTTCCTCGGTCTGGCAGGTTATTATAGGAGGTTTGTAAAGGACTTCTCCAGTGTCTCGAAGCCGATAACTTCCTTGATGAAAAAGGATGCACCATTCGAGTGGACAGTCGACTGTGAGAGTTCTTTCCAGAGTCTCAAGGATGCTCTGACATCTGCACCAGTCCTGACTATACCAGACGGTCCAGATGGTTTTGAGGTCTATTGCGACGCATCAGGTGGAGGTATGGGTTGTGGATTGATGCAACACGGGAAGGTCGTAGCTTACGCCTCCCGACAGCTAAAGAAGCATGAGGAGAACTACCCTACCCACGATCTAGAACTGGGTGCCATTGTCTTCGCATTGAAGATATGGCGACATTATTTGTATGGGGTAAGTGTGACAATCTATTCTGATCACAAAAGTTTGAAGTACTTGTTCACTCAGAAGGAGTTGAACATGAGGCAAAAAAGGTGGGTTGAATTTCTAAATGACTACGACATTAATCTACAGTACAAAGAGGGTAAGGCTAATGTGGTAGCTGACGCATTGAGTCGCCGAGCACACTCTCTCCATTCGCTAGTCTCTCATACTGGCTTGGTTGAAGAGGTGCGGAGTGCTCAGATGACGGATCAGTATATGATGGAGATAAGACAGAAGCTTATTGATGGCACATTCGAGGGTCAGAAGTACGACTTCAGACTCCACGATGATGACCTGATTAGGCTTAATGGCCGATTGTGTATACCTAGGAGTAGCGCTGAGTTGAAGGAGCGCATATTGAGTGAATCTGTGAGCCTCGATTTTAAACCCTATCCTATGTTGATTAAAGTTGATTAGGATCTAATCGGGTTTTAGGTCCACTTATAACCTAAGATTAATAACTATGTCATATAACAATAATTATTAAAACCTAGGCTAGCTCACTGGAACCTATTATGAGTCGCCACCTAATTTTGACCTAGATTAAATTAGGAAAGGAGAGTTCGGGTTCGGGGGCTTGATATTCGACTTAATTAGGGTTCAATTACTTTCATTACCCTTCCTAGGTCGTTTTTCCTCTACTTGGTTTATTTACGGCTTTCTACAAAGTTGTTTTTAAACTAGGTGCGTGCTTCTGTTTTTTGTGTTTTTTAGCATTTTTTGACGGAAAATTAAAGTGGAAATTAAAATACCTAAACTAGGGTTCCGGAGGCAGAATTAAGTCAAATTTTATTTCCGTCCGTAGCCACGGACCTAATGTCCGAAGCCACGGACCCCAGTTAACCTACATAACAATAAAAGTCGAATTAAACAGAAAACAGAAAATTGTAAAGTCCGGGGCCTCGGACAGACTGTCCGTGGGCCCGGACACTATTAAAAAAAACCTAATTTTTAAATTTTAAAAATCCCGCCGCCGTCCGTGGGTGTCCGAGCTTACGGACAGGGAGTCCGGGACCCCGGACACGACGTCCGTGGGTGCGGACAGCCCTCGGACGGCGGCTTTGAGGCTGTTCCCGAAGGTGTTTTCGGCTCAAATTTTATGGGTGCGTAGCCTGAAAGATGTACAATATGTTAGTGGTCGAAAGTTCTCAATTTGAATTCGAATTATGCACGAAACTTGGTAAACAAGTTATTGGACAGAAGCTTGAATAAACAGCAATACAGAAGCGTACGAAGGTTAGTTTGAGCCCAAATTTTGAGGCAAGACAGATAATACCGTGGTGAATTGGGGAAGTGGAGTTTCTACCTATTTTACCTTCGGATTCACAGCGTTTCTTCACACCGGGATTCGTCGAGTGCTCCGTTGATGGCAGACCCGAGAGGATTTCGACCCAAGCTTCTGGTTGTTGGTTGTTCTTGCTGTTCTTCACGTTTTGGAGGTGTTTTTGTGGGGTTTTGATGATTATTGGTGCTTTGGGAATTGGAAAACGTGTTTAGATGGTGATTTCGGGGGATTTTCGGTATGATTTGTGTGGCCGGGGGTTGGAAAACGTGAGAGAGAGAGAGGAGGCTGTGTATTCTGACTCTCTAGGGTTCTTGAGCATATGAGATTCTCATTTTATCCAAAAACCTATCCCCTTATATAGACTTTCTTAAAGATAAAGAAAATCTAGTAAAAGTAAGATTTTTTGATATTTTAATTAAGTGACTTCCCCATTGAATTTTGCTGTGAGATTTTAACCACATGTCAAGGATGGATATTATGAATTTTCTGAGGTGGAACCGAATTTTTTGAATATTGGAATATTTTTAAATTGAATTTCTCGTCAGATTCAGTCAGAAATTGCTAGAAAATTATTGGAAATTCGAAAAATCAAAATTCCAACGCCATTATGCTTAAAATGTCATCCTCTATCATGGGTTAAAATATCAAAGCGTTTCAAGCTGATTTGGGCATCCTTTGGAGGAGAGAGAAAGCTTACAAGAGGTCTTAGGAGCCTTTAAAGATTACCAAAACGCCCCTGAAAGTGACGAAGCTGCTCCTCATGCCATGAAACGCGCCGATCGAGCCGGAATCCCTCATTACTTGATTAAAATGCCCCTCACAACACCAGGACCTCGTAGACCCTAACCAGGGGGTCAAAATTTTGGGTATAACAGATTGCCCCCCGTCAACTAGACTTTGTAACGAAAGTGAGAAGGCTAGTTGATGCTTGAGTGATACCCCAAAATCTTAAATGTTTCCAAGACCCTGTATGTTATCGAAAATCGATAAATTGTGTCAAGCTATTCTAAGGCGCTGACTACCTATAAGTAAAATGAAGTAATGTCAAGCAATTCTAAGGCGTTGACTACCTATAATGATGATATGATGTCAAACTATTCTAAGGTGTTGATTGCCTGTGACGAATGAGATGATGTCAAGCTATTCTAAGGCGTTGACTACCTACAAGTAAAGTGAAATGAAGTAACGTCAAACAATTCTAAGGCGTCGACAACCTAAAATGTGGAAATAATGTCAAGCGATTCTAAGGCGTTGACAACCTAAAATGTAAAAATGAGATAATGTCAAGCGATTCTAAGGCGTTGACAACCTAAAATGTGGAAATAATGTCAAGCGATTCTAAGGCGTTGACAACCTAAAATGTGAAAATGAGATAATGTCAAGCGATTCTAAGGCGTTGACAACCTAAAATGTGGAAATAATGTCAAGCGATTCTAAGGCGTTGACAACCTAAAATGTGATAACTGGGCGGTATGCAAATGCAAGAATGCTGAAATGTTGATGATAATGCTGATGATGCTGATGATAATGCTGATGATGCTGATGATGCTGATGATGCTGATGATGCTGATGATGCTGGTGATGCTGATGATGCTCGGATGCTTCTGGGGACCGAAACCCGTGCCAATGCTTGAGAATACCCCTAAATTATTTAAATTAATTTAGGGGATTTCTTTTGTTAAAATTAAATTATTATATGGAATAATGAATATTAAATTATTATATGGAGTTGTGAAGTTTATTTAGGGGTTTTCTCCTATTTAACCCTAATTATTATACATTATTATATAGTATTATGAATTTAATAATAAGATTTATAAGTCAATAAATCTTGGGAAAATTTCTAAACACTCCAAATATATTATAAAGATTTTAGGAAGTGTTGGAACATTGTTTTGAAACATAAGTCAATATAAAATTCTAGAAACCTTAAAGCTTATTAAGCCTTGCTAGAGTTGACTTTTTGAGAATGGTCAAACTAGGCCATGAAACCTATACCAATAAATAGGTTATGAAAAACCATGAAGATCGATAAAAAGAACGTCAAAAACGGATCATCCTAGCCAAAGTTATGATAGATTGAAGTTTAGAGCCAAAATTTTGAAGGATGCTGACGTGTCCAGGACACGTGTCACGCCCAGTCAGCACCCACACTTAACCGGTTGATTTTCCCAGCAGTTTTGGCATGTCGAGGGTCGATCTTTAGACACCTATATCTTTTTCCCTACTCCACCATTTGGTATGCCGTTTTTTCATTCGATTCTTCTATCTTTCCTCTTTCCAACCATTACTCACACACTATCTAACTCCTTCTACAATGACCGGAATATTGATCCAAAGTTGGCTCCTCGCAAGTTCGTAACCCAGAACTGCAGTTTTGCCTGAAATCGGGTAAACTTCGTCACGCCATAACTTCTTCAATTCTCATCCAAATCTCGTGTTCTTTAGCTTGTTTTGAAGGTCTCTAATCCCTCTACAACTTTCATGTTTATGGCCAAGGCTGATTCTCACGGGTTTGGGAGATAAATCTGTCTAAAGTTGCCCACTCGATCACGGCGGTAATTCTGCCCAGTTTCATCCCGAACCAACTAGGTAAACTCGATCTTGTGAGATCTATAACTTTCTCTCTAGTTTATCAAATTCAATGATTCTTCCACTAACATCTAGAGTTACATGTCTACTTAAAATGACGTAGGTGTCATGGATTGAATCAGTCTCAGTTAGCACGAGTTGACCCACGAAGTAGGCTACCTGAACCGCACATGAAATAATGATTTCCAGATTTTCCGAGTTGGATTCTCCCCGTTAATGCTATTCCGGTGAGTTTCTGATCAAATTGCTCCGTTGTTGTCCATCTTAACTTCATTTTCGACCAAACCCACAAAGCAATTTATTCAATTATGCATTATATCGAGAGGAATTGGCAAAATCGGATTCGAAAACCGAAACTCAACCTAACTCGAACCCAGATTCAATCTTGCGTAATACTGCATGAAATTTGGGGAAATTGGTGTCAATAGATGCGTCTTGGAATTTCGAATTCAATGGAACAAGAACCACTCGATTTGGTTCTGTGGATTAAGAGAAAACGGAAGATTAGTACTCGGGATCGAATTGGGTTCACTGATGAACTCGACGGTTCTGGGCCGTCCGATCTCGTTAAAAGAATGGACGGCCACGATTAAAACGTTTTAAAATATAAGTATAAGTTTTTATATTTTCCCAGAATAAGTCCTAACTTGCTAGATTTATTTAATGGCCTTCCCGAATGTGTTTTGACTTGAAATTTTAACCATAGATTCCTTATTTAATGTAGTTTATTTTGATGTAAATTAATAAGGGTTTTGAGTTTTTGAACATAAGTTATGATTTTTGCAAGTTACGGGTATTATGGAATTATTTGGGTGATTTTAAAAGATTTTTTATGGAATAAAAATTTTATAATATGTCTAAAATGTTATAGTTATTATATATTAAGTTTGGGAATTTTTGGGCAAGGGTAAATAGGTTTAAAAATTATGTTTATGAGTTTTTCATAAGAATAACCTATAATATAAGGTTTTTATGTAACTAAAAATTAAAGTAAGGTTGGTAATTAACTTTTTAGGATGGGGAAAATAATAAACCTAAATTAATATTTTATAACAGTATGTTTTATAAATATTTTGGGTATTATCTTTTAGGTGAAGTAAAAGTTGTTTACATATAAAAAAACTTATATGAGAAATAAAATGGAACCTATATAAAATCGATGTATTAAACTAAACTACATATTATTATTTTGGGGGTTGGTATGTTGAATTAAACTAGGGCAAACACTTTATTTTATAAACCATATATAGTTGTGGATATGTCTAAAAGGTATTAAATATAATTAAATACAATAAGCATTTCTTAAAGAATATTTTGGATAAATTCTAAGGGAAACATAAGTGTATAAGTAAACACACTAGAAGTAAATAAAAGTAGTAGCATACCTTATAGGAAACGTATTAAGAAGAAGAAATAGGGATAAATCTTATTCTTATGTGACAATTAAAAATATCAAAAGTTAATGTAGCATCTAGGTGGACTATTAGGGGGAAATACACATATTAAACCTTTAATGGTGATAAAGTGAGTTAGCCAAGCGTAACCAAAGGGTTTAAATAAACTAAACCTATAATCAGGAGAGGGTAAATGGAATAAGTTAAGTATGCACTAAAGATTTAATTACGAGGTCTAGCTAGATCCTTAAGAGGGAGTAACTGTAAACAAAACTAAGACTAATTAAAATGGGGGATGTGTAGCATTATAGTGCTTTAACTAATTAATGCTTGGAATACTTTAATTATAGGTAATTAGTGGAAGTAGTTCGCATTTTCGAGTTTGGTTACTGCTCTACATATACCAGGTACGATTTCTCGTACTCAGCTTGTTTGTTTTGGACTCTATGGAATGTTTTGTACGATTTCTCGTACTCAGATATTTTTGGTGACGAATTTTATGGAACGTTTTGGGAAACGCTAAATGAGTATGAATGTATCTTGAAAGGAGAATTGTCTGTATGACTAACTCAGCCTGTTGTGACTAACTGAGCCTTGGATGTACAACTCACATGATCATTGGTTCCTTTTATCTGGTTATCTCATTAGATATTGACTGTTGAGGTTTACGCCTCTGCACTCTGTAGGACTGAGTGTTTTTGGTATTGCACTTGTACAGTTAATAGTCTAGTGGGAATATGGGAAATGTCAATCTTGGTATATTGGGTATGGATTATTTCTATTAAGTGGTGCACTCACTTTTCACCGATGACCGAGAACGGGTCGGTGGCAGCGGAGGTCTGCTATACCTCGCCCTTTGGCAACTGACAGCGGAGGTCTGTTTACCTCGCCCTTGTGGCAACTGACTGGCGGTGGGGGCCATCTCTCCCAATTGGTTTTATTCCACTCTCGAGTTATGGTTCTTGGATATCTTCTTACATTTCCAGTCCTTGTGACTACTTGGGTCTATCTAATCCTAATTGGAACTGAATCTAACTTAAGCAATGGATGTTCACTAACTTCTGGCGTGGTTTCCTTTATGTTGGCTCACTTTACCTTCACGTTATTTGCCTCTATCCTTGACTTGTTATCTTTGACTTGGTGTTTTGGTGTGCCTTGTTCTTCTGCTTTTGTTCTAAGTGTTTGGCTTCAACTTATTGTTTATTTTTAAGAGTTATGTTTTAAACTGTTATTTTGGAGAGTTGTACCAGTTCCATTCCAGGGAACTGACTCACCCCTCCTGGGGTGGGCTGCTTGGTTTCATCTTGCAGGTACGAATTGCTATACAGGTAGCCACGAAGAGTATGAGTGTGTGGATGGGAATTAGGAACTTTGGAGAGCTATTGTATTTTGTTTATTATTCTTTTATGTTATGTTTTCTCGAGTTCAGACCGTAGCTCTTGTAATGTCATAAGTTGTAATTGGTGAGGTTTGGTGCCGGGTGTTTGGAACCCGATGATCTGTAATCGCCTTAGTATTTTATTTCCGCTGCATTTATGATAAGTAGGGGCGTTACAGAAAGTGGTATCAGAGCGTAGTTACGCTCTGAGCCCGAGAAAACAAGCCGAGTGAAATACTTAGAATATAGGTGCCCTTAAAACTGGGGACTGGGGTAGAATTGGGAAGTGAGGATTCCAGAAAGGCACGTTACCCTTACCCCATACTTGACCTTATTTACATCACTCATGAACACTCTAACTACACACCGTCCCTGGGTAGTTATGAAACACTTCGCACGTTACTACATAGATGTCTAGATTTAACATACAACTTCTGAACAACAAATACCATCCTCAGCAGCTAAAATGTCTCAAAGAGGAGGAAGGAGGACGCGGAGGAAGAGGAGGACGAGGAGCGGGACCCCCAGGTGGTTACGGACCCGATGCTGTTACCCCTGAGGTCATAGCTCAGATTGTAACCGCTGCATTAGCTCAGCAGCAGGCTCAGATCCCTCAACCACCGCCACCACCACCCCACGGTCCGCGAGAGTTCAACTGGTTGAAAGCGGTCAACGATCTTCGTCCCCCAGTCTATGAAGGCCAGCCAGTACCGAAAGCCCTGGAGAAATACATCGCTGAGATTCAAAAGGCTTTTACCTCTCTACATGTCCCAGCAGATCGCCAAGTGGACATAGCGGCATACTTCCTCCAAGGGCCAGCTCATCGATGGTGGCAGACAGCCAGAGCCGAGCTGACCGCTCAGGCGAACTTTGATTTCCAAGCTTTTCTGGTGGCCTTGAGAGCTAAGTTCTACCCGTCCTACCTACAAAAGAGGATGAGAAGTGAATTTGAGCAGCTGAAGCAAGGGACTTCCTCTGTTGCTGAATACTATGACAAGTTTGTGGAGTTGCTTGCTGTCATTGGAGAGGGAGCTTACGCTCCGAGGTACCTGGTGGATAAATTTCATACTGGCTTGAACTTCAGGATAATGAACATGATCGGTTCCACCAGGGGAAAAACTTTACAGGTATGGAATATGACTTTGGAATTTCTGGTTTATAAGATTTTTCCACTACACATATTGTAACGACAGGAACTAGCTGATGATGCAAACGACTGCGAAACCACCATTGCCTATCAGGATTCTGTGTTAGGCAAGAGGAAGGGAGATACTGGAGGAGGTAGTGGAGGAAACTCTTCCCAGAACTATGAAAGGAAGGGCAAGTTCTACAAGGGGAAAATGAAAAGGCCATGGTTCCTTCACATATTGATGCGGAGCCAATCCGCTCCCATCCACCTAGTGGTAAGATAATACAAAATCTACAATGTGCTTACATATTGCTATCACGCTACTGACCTTGACTTGGAACAGGAAACCAACCCGTAAGAAGGTACTTCTGCAGGAAGTGTGAGAAGGACCATCCAGGAAAGGAGTGTGACGGGACTCTGGTGACGTGTCACCACTGTGGCAGGAAGGGGCATAGATCCTTTGAGTGCTTCTCGAACCCGGATTCCAGGAACTACAAGCCACGCACCGGGTCAGCGACTAAAGCCCCAGCTACTAATACAAGTGGAGGAGGAGGTAGAGGTGGCACCGGAGGTGCTGGACCATCTACCCATCGTCCTGCCCAGAACTACCCTCAGAGGCCAGGCAAAGCACCAGTTCTCAACCTGGTGGACCGTGTCGAATCGGCGAGTGATGACCCGAGTTCACCTGGTGAGGACTACTTTCCTACTGAAGAAGCTTAGACCTTCGTTTTGCTTCATTTCTTCAAATAATTTTTCCTCTGCATTGTAAAGGGATGAACTATAAATCCCTCTTTCTTTTACACCTTTGTGCTAAGACCAGTTTAAACATTGACTTGATTACTTAATGGCAACTGTTGTTTTCGTTCAGCTTTCGATATTTGCTTTCCTGTATTGCCTATTTCCACACCCACCATTTCCTTTGAGGCCAAACCACACCCGCCAGAGAAGTGTGAGATATTGAGACCTGGGATGGTCTTATTACGAGAATTTTTGACCCCAGCTGACCAATATGCATTAATCCTCAAGATCAGAGAATTAGGTGTGAAAGGAGGAAACTTTTACACCCCTACCTTCAAGAACGGTGCAACCATGAAGGTGAAGATCATGTGCCTAGGTAAGAAGTGGGACCACACCACTAGAACCTACGAAGAGGTGGAGGTGCCACCAATTCCAGGTGAGTTGCAGACCATCATTGGAGCTGCAGTTAAAGCAGCCCAGGAATTGGAGGATGAGCCCGTCCCAGACCTAACCTCAGACGTGTGCATCATCAACTTCTATGAGAAAGAAGGTAAGCTAGGAATGCATCAGGATAGGGACGAGTCTCTGGAGTCCATCACCAGAGGAGTTCCAGTGGTGTCCATATCACTTGGAGACGACGCGGAATTCCTATTTGGAGATCAGAAGAGAATGGATCTTGCTACAAAGATCCTCCTGAAGTCGGGTGATGTGCTGATATTCGGGGGAGCAGCCAGACTTATCTACCATGGGGTGAAGAGAATTAAGCCCCACACAGCCCCCACATCCATCATCAACCAGACTCACATGAAACCTGGCCGTTTAAACCTGACCTTTAGACAGATCTAGCTTTGTAATTTATGCAATTTCAGCATTGTAGTCATTAAATGCTCATGAAGACCTTAATAAGAATGGAAATCTTATAAGTTTGTTTCGTCGTTGTAGGGGTTGGGAACTCAGAGATCAGGTTAACTGTGTTGAACCAGGCTCAAGCGAAGAGCAATGGGATGGTCATCACAGGTATAACTACTAGCCTGATTTATTACCTTGGGAATGCCTGAGAATCTTAGAATTTACTCTGTGATTTCAGGCACGTTCTTAATTAATGAGGTGGAAGCCACTGTTCTGTTTGATTCCGGAGCTTCCCATTCATTCATATCCCAGGCATTCATGCTAAGATAGATGCCCCTACAGAAGATATCCATGATTGCTCAGTCTTATTGCCATCCAGAGAATTAATCAAGTGCAGTAAGCAATGTAAGGACTTGAACATACGCATCAAGGAGCAGATTTCCTCTTTGATGCCATTGTCTTCCCTGGCATGGGGTTCGACATAATTGTGGGCATGGACACACTACAGAGATACAGAGGTAGGCTACACTGCGCAGAGCATCGCCTCCTCTTGAAGTCAGCCACAGGGATCACAGTTTCATACCGAATGCAGCCCAAACAGCCGACTGTGAAGGTTGTATCGGCACTATCCCTGATGAAGGAAGTGTCCAAGGGAGCGACCGCCTACTACTGTTATGCCCAGGATCTGAGGACAGATCCAAAGTTCAAGAATGACGTACCTGTTGTGTCGGAGTACCCCGACGTCTTTCCGGAGGAGTTACCTGGACTACCACCATTGAGGGAGGTTGAGTTCAACATCGACCTCATACCCGGTACAGGACCAATTGCCAAGGCTCCTTACCGGATGGGCCCTACAGAGATGGTGGAATTGAAGAAGCAACTGCAGGAACTGCTAGATAAGGGTTTCATCAGACCCAGTGTCTCACCTTGGGGTGCTCCAGTGCTCTTCGTCAAGAAAAAGGACGGAAGCCTGAGACTCTGTATCGACTACAGAGAGCTGAACAATGTCACAATCAAGAACAAGTACCCACTGCCCAGGATCGATGACCTGTTCGACCAGCTGAGGGGAGCTAAGGTGTTCTCTAAAATTGATCTGCGTTCCGGGTATCATCAGATAGCTGTAGCTGAGTCAGATATAGAGAAGACAGCCTTCCGGACCAGATACGGCCACTATGAGTTCACAGTGATGCCGTTTGGACTGACCAATGCACCGGCGAGATTTATGGATTTGATGCAGAGGGTCTTCCAAGCCCAGCTAGATAAGTCAGTGGTCGTATTCATAGACGACATTCTGATCTTCTCCAAGAGCAAAGAGGAACATGAGCAGCATTTGAGGACAGTCTTGGAGACTCTGAGAGAGAGGCAGCTCTATGCCAAGTTCAGCAAGTGCGAATTCTGGCTGGACAAGGTATCATTTCTTGGTCATGTGATCTCAGCTGAGGGAGTTTCAGTGGACCCAGCGAAAATTGAGGCAGTAAAGAGCTGGCACAGGCCTCGCTCAGTGACTGAGATTCGGAGCTTCCTTGGGTTGGCTGGCTATTATAGACGCTTTGTGAAGGATTTCTCTAGGCTAGCCAAGCCCTTAACCTCTCTGATGAAGAAGGATAGCCCGTTTGTATGGACAGAGGCATGTGAGGTCTCCTTTAAGGCACTGAAGGATGCTCTGACCACAGCTCCTGTATTGGTGATTCCCGAGGGGAATGAGGGATTCGAGGTTTACTGTGACGCTTCAGGCAAGGGGATCGGTGGAGTTTTGATGCAAAATGGCAGAGTCGTGGCTTACGCTTCTCGACAGCTGAAGAAGCACGAAGAAAATTATCCCACACACGACCTTGAGCTCCTAGCCATAGTCTTTGCCTTAAAGATCTGGCGGCACTACCTGTACGGAGCCACGGTCCGAATTATGACAGATCATAAAAGTTTGAAATACATCTGGACCCAGAAGGAGCTGAACTTGAGACAGCGACGGTGGGTCGAGCTACTAGCTGATTATGATATCGACCTCCAGTACACTGAGGGTAAAGGTAATGTCGTGGCAGACGCTCTGAGCAGAAGAGCATATTCACTTCTTGCTCTCATAGAGACGACCACGATAGCTGAGGAGGTATATGCAGCTCAGGATAGTGATGTGTATCTACAGGGTATCAGGCAGAAATTAGCAGATGGGTTGACTGATGGTCTGAAGTATGACTACGAGCTAGACAGCGAGGGACACCTTCGGGTCAGAGGCAGACTCTGTGTTCCTCAGGATGCGACAGAACTTCAGACCAGGATTCTCTCTGAAGCTCATTCCTCTACATTGTCAGTACATCCTGGAGCCACCAAGATGTACAAGGATCTAAAGAAGATATTCTGGTGGAGCGGGATGAAGAGGGATGTAGCAGATTTCGTCTCGCGATGTCTCACCTGTCAGAAGGTGAAGTTCGAGCATCGACGACCAGGAGGCCAGATTCAGTCGTTACCGGTACCGTGCTGGAAGTTTGACGATATTAGTATGGATTTTGTGGTCGGTCCTCCCTCCAGCCAGAGGTGGATTGAACACAATTTGGGTGATAGTCGATAGGCTACTAAGACAGCTAAGTTTATACCTATCAAGGACACATGGAAGGTGCCCAAACTAGCTGAGGTGTTCACCACAGAGCACATCCGGTACCATGGGGTACCGAAGACGATCGTCTCCGATCGTGATGCACGTTTCCTTAGTAGATTTTGGCGTCAGGTACAGGAGGCATTTGGTACTCAGTTGCGACTTAGCACAGCCTTCCACCCTCAAACAGATGGGCAGACCGAGAGGACGATCCAGACACTAGAAGATATGTTGAGAGCGGTCGCCTTAGACTATCAGGGTAGTTGGATAGAGCGTCTACACTTGGTGGAGTTCTCCTACAACAATTCTTATCACTCGTCTATCGGCATGGCCCCATTTCAGGCTCTGTATGGCAGACCGTGCCGAACACCTTTATCATGGAGTGACCCTGCTGAGACAGTTGTGATTGGCCCAGAGTATATTCAGAGACTGCAGGACGACATCAGGGTTATTCAGCAGCACATGAGGGCAGCGCAGTCTAGGCAGAAATCTTACGGGGATCAGCGTACCAGAGAGCTTGAATTTCAGATCAGTGATATGGTTTTCCTACGGGTGTCTCCGATGAGAGGTATCTTCAGATTTGGGATGAGAGGAAAGAAGCCCTAAGTATGTTGGTCCGTACAAGATTACGGAGCGCGTGGGCCCAGCAGCGTATCGACTAGACCTACCAGCAGAGTTGGGGAAGGTACATGACGTATTTCATGTATCGCAGCTGAAGAAGTATGTACCTGACCCTTCTCACGTTCTACAGCCAGAGAGATTGGAGATTGAACCTACACTGAGATATGAGGAGACTCCCATTCAGATCCTGGACACGAAGGTCCGGGAAACGAGAGGCAGATCAGTCAAGCTAGTGAAAGTTCTTTGGGAGCATCATGGGGTTGAAGAAGCTACTTGGGAGACTGAGGACTCTATGAGAGTGAAGTACCCACATCTATTTCCATGATATTTCCTTGTATTCTTGCCTCTACTGGGTTCTTGTTCATAGCGGTACGAGGGCGTACCTTGGCTCTTTTCGGGGGGGGTAGTGCATACTCTTCCTTCGTCACCTCATCCAGATTATGCCCTGTTTGTTTTGTTAGTGGAATGATGGAGAGGTGTATGCATGTACTTGATTTATACATTGTGTGAATCTTGATTTCTATTTATGAAAATCTTGGTTTGGTTTGACGCTGAATAATTTTGCGTGGAATCTGGAAATGGAAATGAGTGGAATGGATTGGTATGGAATTTTGGTTGGGATTGTTATTGGATGAACATTCTGGTAATTTTTGTCAGCACACCTGATGTGGTGTGAGTAGCTATTAGTTGGTATTAAACTTCGGGACGAAGTTTCTTTTAAGGGGGATATACTGAAATACCCCTAAATTAATTTAAATTAATTTAGGGGATTTCTTTTGTTAAAATTAAATATTATATGGAATAATGAATATTAAATTATTATATGGAGTTGTGAATTTATTTAGGGGTTTTCTCCTATTTAACCCTAATTATTATACATTATTATATGTATTATGAATTTAATAATAAGATTTATAAGTCAATAAATCTTGGGAAAATTTCTAAACACTCCAAATATATTATAAAGATTTTAGGAAGTGTTGGAACATTGTTTTGAAACATAAAAGTCAATATAAAATTCTAGAAACCTTAAAGCTTATTAAGCCTTGCTAGAGTTGACTTTTTGAGAATGGTCAAACTAGGCCATGAAACCTATACCAATAAATAGGTTATGAAAAACCATGAAGATCGATAAAAAGAACGTCAAAAACGGATCATCCTAGCCAAAGTTATGATAGATTGAAGTTTAGAGCCAAAATTTTGAAGGATGCTGACGTGTCCAGGACACGTGTCACGCCCAGTCAGCACCCAACACTTAACCGGTTGATTTTCCCAGCAGTTTTGGCATGTCGAGGGTCGATCTTTAGACACCTATATCTTTTTCCCTACTCCACCATTTGGTATGCCGTTTGTTTCATTCGATTCTTCTATCTTTCCTCTTTCCAACCATTACTCACACACTATCTAACTCCTTCTACAATGACCGGAATGTTGATCCAAAGTTGGCTCCTCGCAAGTTCGTAACCCAGAACTGCAGTTTTGCCTGAAATCGGGTAAACTTCGTCACGCCATAACTTCTTCAATTCTCATCCAAATCTCGTGTTCTTTAGCTTGTTTTGAAGGTCTCTAATCCCTCTACAACTTTCATGTTTATGGCCAAGGCTGATTCTCACGGGTTTGGGAGATAAATCTGTCTAAAGTTGCCCACTCGATCACGGCGGTAATTCTGCCCAGTTTCATCCCGAACCAACTAGGTAAACTCGGATCTTGTGAGATCTATAACTTTCTCTCTAGTTTATCAAATTCAATGATTCTTCCACTAACATCTAGAGTTACATGTCTACTTTAAAATGACGTAGGTGTCATGGATTGAATCAGTCTCAGTTAGCACGAGTTGACCCCGAAGTAGGCTACCTGAACCGCACATGAAATAATGATTTCCAGATTTTCCGAGTTGGATTCTCCCCGTTAATGCTATTCCGGTGAGTTTCTGATCAAATTGCTCCGTTGTTGTCCATCTTAACTTCATTTTCGACCAAACCCACAAAGCAATTTTTCAATTATGCATTATATCGAGAGGAATTGGCAAATCGGATTCGAAAACCGAAACTCAACCTAACTCGAACCCAGATTCAATCTTGCGTAATACTGCATGAAATTTGGGGAAATTGGTGTCAATAGATGCGTCTTGGAATTTCGAATTCAATGGAACAAGAACCACTCGATTTGGTTCTGTGGATTAAGAGAAAACGGTAGATTAGTACTCGGGATCGAATTGGGTTCACTGATGAACTCGACGGTTCTGGGCCGCCGATCTCGGTTAAAAGAAATGGACGGCCACGATTAAAACGTTTAAAAATATAAGTATAAGTTTTTATATTATTCCCAGAATAAACCTAACTTGCTAGATTTATTTAATGGCCTTCCCGAATGTGTTTTGACTTGAAATTTTAACCATAGATTCCTTATTTAATGTAGTTTATTTTGATGTAAATTAATAAGGGTTTTGAGTTTTTAAACATAAGTTATGATTTTTGCAAGTTACGGGTATTATGGAATTATTTGGGTGATTTTAAAAGATATTTTTATGGAATAAAATTTTATAATATGTTCTAAAATGTTATAGTTATTATATATTAATTTTGGGAATTTTGGGCAAGGGTAAATAGGTTTAAAAATTGTGTTTATGAGTTTTTTCATAAGAATAACCTATAATATAAGGTTTTTAATGTAACTAAAAATTAAAGTAAGGTTGGGTAATTAACTTTTTAGGATGGGGAAAATAATTAAACCTAAATTAATATTTTATAACAGTATGTTTATAAATATTTTGGGTATTATCTTTTAGGTGAAGTAAAAGTTGTTTACATATAAAAAAAAACTTATATGAGAAATAAAATGGAACCTATATTAAATCGATGTATTAAACTAAACTACATATTATTATTTTGGGGGTTGGTATGTTGAATTAAACTAGGGCAAACACTTTATTTTATAAACCATATATCAGTTGTGGATATGTCTAAAAGGTATTAATATAATTAAATACAATAAGCATTTCTTAAAGAATATTTTGGATAAATTCTAAGGGAAACATAAGTGTATAAGTAAACACACTAGAAGTAAATAAAAGTAGTAGCATACCTTATAGGAAACGTATTAAGAAGAAGAATAGGGATAAATCTTATTCTTATGTGACAATTAAAAATATCAAAAGTTAATGTAGCATCTAGGTGGACTATTAGGGGGGAAATACACATATTAAACCTTAATGGGTGATAAAGTGAGTTAGCCAAGCGTAACCAAAGGTTTTAAATAAACTAAACCTATAATCAGGAGAGGGTAAATGGAATAAGTTAAGTATGCACTAAAGATTTAATTACGAGGTCTAGCTAGATCCTTAGAGGGAGTAACTGTAAACAAAACTAAGACTAATTAAAATGGGGGATGTGTAGCATTATAGTGCTTTAACTAATTAATGCTTGGAATACTTTAATTATAGGTATTAGTGGAAGTAGTTCGCATTTTCGAGTTTGGTTACTGCTCTACATATACCAGGTACGATTTCTCGTACTCAGCTTGTTGTGTTTGGGACTCTATGGAATGTTTTGTACGATTTCTCGTACTCAGATATTTTTGGTGACGAATTTTATGGAACGTTTTGGGAAACGCTAAATGAGTATGAATGTATCTTGAAAGGGAATTGTTTGTATGACTAACTCAGCCTGTTGTGACTAACTGAGCCTTGGATGTACAACTCACATGATCATTGGTTCCTTTTTATCTGGTTATCTCATTAGATATTGACTGTTGAGGGTTTACGCCTCTGCACTCTGTAGGACTGAGTGTTTTGGTATTGCACTTGTACAGTTAATAGTCTAGTGGGAATATGGGAAATGTCAATCTTGGTATTGGGTATGGATTATTTCTATTAAGTGGTGCACTCACTTTTCACCGATGACCGAGAACGGGTCGGTGGCAGCGGAGGTCTGCTATACCTCGCCCTTTGTGGCAACTGACAGCGGAGGTCTGTTTACCTCGCCCTTGTGGCAACTGACTGGCGGTGGGGGCCATCTCTTCCAATTGGTTTATTCCACTCTTGAGTTTGGTTCTTGGATATCTTCTTACATTCCAGTCCTTGTGACTACTTGGGTCTATCTAATCCTAATTGGAACTGAATCTAACTTAAGCAATGGATGTTCACTAACTTCTGGCATGGTTTCCTTTATGTTGGCTCACTTTACCTTCACGTTATTTGCCTCTATCCTTGACTTGTTATCTTTGACTTGGTGTTTTTGGTGTGCCTTGTTCTTCTGCTTTTGTTCTAAGTGTTTGGCTTCAACTTATTGTTTATTTTTAAGAGTTATGTTTTAAACTGTTATTTTGGAGAGTTGTACCAGTTCCATTCCAGGGAACTGACTCACCCCTCCTGGGGTGGGCTGCTTGGTTTCATCTTGCAGGTACGAATTGCTATACAGGTAGCCACGAAGAGTATGAGTGTATGGGATGGGAATTAGGAACTTTGGAGAGCTATTGTATTTTGTTATTTTTCTTTTATGTTATGTTTTTCTCGAGTTCAGACCGTAGCTCTTGTAATGTCATAAGTTGTAATTGGTGAGGTTTGGTGCCGGGTGTTTGGAACCCGATGATCTGTAATCGCCTTAGTATTTTATTTCCGCTGCATTTATGATAAGTAGGGGCGTTACCGTCGGGTTTGTGTCTTGTTTACAAACCCGGACCATGTCTGTAGGTACTTAATTTGTCTTTTTGGGCAGTTTTCAACCCCTAAATCACCTCTAAACATTCCCTAACCATTCCACATGTAATCCAACATATTTTAGCACCTTAATCATGCTCTTAACCTCTTCAAATCATGGGTTAAACCCTAACCCAATTTCTTACTCAAAAATCACTTATATGTCATAACTAGTTCTTCTGTTCTTCTAACTTGTAACAGATTTTGGTATTGTCTCTTACCATTCAATACTCCACACAATGATGCCATTACTAGCACTCCAATGACATTATTTCCATTACTAACTCACTTTCTTCCTAGTATGGTTTTCAAAATCATTAACTACTCACTTAAAGCTCTTTAACACACCTAGCTTCATCCTTTAATAAAACACTCAAGTCCACACTCTCCTAAACAAATTTTTGACAGCACTTGGCTACTTTCTATGCATTCTCACCACACCAAATATGCTCACAACACTTCTTCTCACACCTGTTTGGTTTAGGCATTAATAAACACACCAAATTCCCATGGTTCACACATATGCCTAGCTTAGTTCCTAGGCTTGTTTGCACACTTAAAACCACATTAAACATTCTCATTCAACTAACGATAATGTAGCACCATTACTACTCAGCTCAAGGTTGTTTACACAACACTAACATAAGTTTTCCCAAAGCAATAAAAACCAACACAAGGTAAGCCCATTACCTTGTTTATTCTCGGTTTTTACTCCTCTTCTTCTTCTTTCTCTTGTTCCCTCTTCTCTTCTTGTTTCCCACACCACACAAGGATCATGGATTGTTAGCTATAACCATATCCCATCACATACAACAACAAGTAAGTTTCAATATTCCCACATAAACCTAATATATTCAAGGAGCTAGTTTTCAAGGTTTAGCTTTGGTTTTACCTTAGAATAACCAAATGGATAGCTTGGCAATCTATTGGAAGAGTTTCCAACCCTCCACAAGAGCAAGATGCTCACGGCTGACATGGGGAAAAATTCAACGTGAA
>JAIOTZ010001389.1:0-34344 GCA_023374045.1 Limonium bicolor
TTTCTTATCAGTTAACCTTGAACCATGTGTATCTGTGAGTTGTGATAAGCAGAAAGCAGTTCAAGCTCAGGAAGTCAGGAGACAATGGAGTGGGAGAGCTGGTCGACCACTTTACTTCTCCTCTACTCATGCCTTGAAGACCATGACGACAAGGGATGCAACCAAGGAATGCCCGAGGATGCAGCGGAGAGCAGTGTCACGACAAACCAGTCATCAAGGACCCCGCACCCTCGGTAGATGGCCATGGAGCGTGTCTTGTCGTCTATCATAGAAAGAGAGCTGATTCCCCGGGAGCCTTACTTAGTTAGCCTAGTTAGCAGTAGCGATATAGTGATAGTGATAGTGACGGTGTAGTTTTAGTGATGGTGGTAGTTACAGTTGTATCAGGAATGTCGACAATGCAAGTAGATTCGGATTAAGGGATGGATCGCCACCACTTATTTTCACTTGTAAAAGTGGTGGCAATTTTCTTACAATCTCTGAGCTGCCAAGCTCGTCGGATATTAATGAAAATTCAGTTCGTTCAGATTTCTCGTCTTTTCTGTCTTCTCAACTGTTTGATTCATCGCAAAATCTTGAGGCCGAAGAAGAGGAATACGATGAGGAGAGTATGCCTCCCATCGAACAGTATTCCACCCACACCCAGATCGTGGAAGACACGGTAGCAATAAATATCGGAACACCCGATAACCCTAAAACCTTGCAAGTCGGTTTAGGTCTGAGTGAAACAGAAAACGTGACTTGACTTCTCTACTAGCTGAGTATGTCGATGTTTTGCGTGGAGTTACGCAAACATGCCCGGGATCGATCCCGACATTGTCCAACATCGAATACCATTGTACCCTAATGCCAAACCTAAGAAACAACGTTTGAGAAGAATGAAACCTGAGCACCAATTGAAAGTGAAAGAGGAAGTTGAGAAACTGTTACGTGTTGGCTTTATTCGGGTCGTCAATTACCCCGACTGGCTAGCCAATATCGTAGCCGTCCCAAAGAAAAATGGAAAGGTGCGAGTGTGTATTGACTTCCGGGACTTAAATGAGCCAGCCCCAAAGACAGCTTTCCCTTACCTCACATCGATATCCTTGTTGACAACACTGCCCAACATGCACTACTGTCATTCATGGACGGATTTTCGGGTTACAACCAGATCCGAATGGCTGTAGAAGATCAGGAAAAAACATCCTTTATTACGCAGTGGGGAACCTTCTTACGTGAACATGCCCTTTGGCTTGAAAAATGCCGGAGCCACGTATCAAAGGGCCGCCACTACCTTATTGCATGATATGATTCACAAGGAAGTGGAGGTATATAGATGACATGATTCAAAGCTGCCCAACGGGAGGACCACTTGATAAACTGAGAAAGTTCTTTGATCGGATGCGGAAGTACCAAATGAAGCTAAACCCCGAGAAATGTACATTCGGAGTGACCGGGGAAAGCTTTTGGGCTTCATGATCACCACCCGTGGAATCGAGGTAGACCCAGAAAGATAAAGCCATTCAAGAAATGTCTCCTCCGAAGACTGAAAAAGAAATCAGGGGTTTCTTAGGCAGAGTCCAATACATCAGAAGATTCATCATGCAGCTAACCGAGACCTGTGAGCCTATCTTCCGTCTGCTGAAGAAAGACGCATCTAAGTCTGGAATGAACAGTGTCAGGAAGCCTTTGAGAAGATCAAAACCTATTTGCAGAACCCCCCGTCTTGGTACCACCGCCCAGGAGGAGTAAGCCAATGATTCTTTACCTGACAGCTCGGGAAACATCCATGGGCGCCATGCTAGCCCAGGAACAAGGATCCCCACCGCGTGAAAAGTCGATCTACCACATCAGCAAGAAATGGGTCGATGCCGAAACACGATACTCTGACATCCACAAATTCTGCGCTGCTTTGGTCTGGGCTACGAAGAAGTTGAGGCACTACTTGTTAGGGCAAGAGGTTCATCTGATCGCACGCATGAACCCTATAAAGTACCTTCTGGAAAAGCCAATTCTTGACGGCCGCTTATCCAGATGGTCCCTATTATTGTCTGAATTCGATATCACTTTCAAAATTCAGAAATCAATCAAAGGGAGTGCCATAGCCGAACATCTAGCAGAATGCCCTGTAGCATCCGAGTTCTTCGGAAATGACGATTTCCCTGATGAACAAATCATGACATTACGAAAAACCTGCTGGAGGTTATACTTCGATGGTGCCGTCAACCACAAGGGTAAAGGGGCCGGAATCTTGTTGATCCATCCTGAGGAGATTTTTCCAGCTGCGGTAAAAATCAATTATCCGGTCACTAACAACATGGCAGAATACGAAGCCTGCATCCTGGGACTTGAAATGGCGTTAGAATTGCAAGTGGAGGAGTTAGAGGTCTTTGGTGATTCTAATCTCGTTATTTCACAAGTCAACCAGACTTGGGAGATCAGAGAAGAACGATTGATCCCCTACCACGACTACCTTTCACACCTAATCACCTGCTTTCGAAACGTGACCTTCAAGCATGTGAACCGGAGCCAGAACATCTTTGCCGACTCTTTAGCCTCTTGGCTTCAGTGGTCCAAGTACCGACCGGTTCACTATACTTCCCCTTGTGGATAACCATGACTAACACACCCTCGTTTGAGATTGGAGCCATCGAGACAGGGGAAGTTGAGGATGAGTGGTTTGTGGACATCGAGAATTTCCTTAGAAAGGAGAGTATCCGCCAGAAGCCACTAAGCAGGACCGCATTGCTCTAAGAAGAATGTCAAGTCAGTATGTGATCTGCGGCCCAGGGTCTACAAGAGAATGCCGAATGGAATCAACACTTATGTGTGACCAAAAGAGGCTGATAAGATCGTTGAGGATGTCCACGAGGAGTATGTGGGACCCATGCTGGAGGACATTCCCTATCCCGGAAAATCCTCAGACTAGGGTACTACTGGACAACAATGGAAGCCGACTGTCACGCATTCGTGAAAAAGTGCGCCAAATGTCAGGCACATGCTAACTTGCAACACCTGCCTCCCTACCCCTAACAGCCATGGCGGCTCCTTGGCCGTTCTCTATATGGGGAATCGACATCATCGGAGAAATCCACCCCAAAGCTTCAAATGGACACCGCTACATCCTTGTAGCGATAGATTATTTCAGCAAATGGGTAGAGGCACGGTCGTTCGCTAACATCGGATCAAAGCAAGTTGCCCAGTTCATCGAGCGAGATATCATATGCCGATACGGAGTTCCCTCAGAGTTCGTATCAGATAACGGTCCCCAATTCGACGGAGACACTATCCGGGTCATGGAAAACAACATCCGTTACCACAGATCATCTCCATACAGACCTCAGACCAATGGAGCGGTCGAAGCCGCCAACAAAGCCGTAAGAGTGCACTGTCAAAAATGGTCGAAACGTACAGAGATTGGCCAGAAAAGCTACACTACGCTCTCTGGGGTTACCGAACTACTGTCAGAACTGCAACCGGAGCCACCCGTATTCCTTGGTGTATGGGTCAGAATGTGTTTTGCCAATCGAGCTTGAAATTCCAACTCTTCGGGTCACTAATGAACTGAAAATTGCTGAAAGTGACTGGTTGCAACAGCGCTATGACAGTCTTGCTCTTCTTGATGAAAAACGCCTACAGGCATTATATCACATCCAGGGTTACCAGAAGAGAATGGCTAGAGCGTTCAACAAAAGGGTCAAAGAACGAAACATCCAAGTGGGTGATCTCGTCCTAAAAGAGCTGAGGAAAGATTTACCAGACCCACGAGGGAAGTTCAGACCGAACTGGGTGGGCCCTTATCTGGTCAAAGAAATAACCCCTCATGGTGCTGTATTACTAACAGATTTGGACGGAGAAGAATTTCAAAGCCTTGTCAATCTCGACCGGTTGAAACGATATTATGTCTGAACCGTCATAAAAATCCAAAAAAATGCATCCACAAAAATGCATCCATCAAAAAATGCATCCACACAAAAGTTATCATTATCATCTGCATTAGGTTTAGCTTAATTGCATTGCATTTGCATTTGCATATCCCTAGTGTCGAGGTGCATCTCATCTTTAATTCTAGGAAAGTCACATAAGTCATCAAAGGCCGAACTCTTGTATCATTTTCCCCGAAGAGGTCTTGAAAGGATCTCTAACCTCCCGTGAGAGTTGAGTGCATGAGAGAAACAAGAGCGTGCAAAACCCGAGCGTTTGATGCATTTAAATTTCAAAGCACCAGTGAGGATTCCCCTTCACGGAACTAAATATTGATGAGAAAAGCGCGTTACCATTCATGTCAAAATTTGGGAATAGTAGAGGAAACAATTATCTGTCAATAGGGATGACGAGGCACCTAGGATCGAAGAAAACCTCCACAAGGCCAAAAGCCTTATTGACCCTGAAAACGATCCCTTAGTGAACCCCGCTGAGCCTTTCATTGAGAATCTTTTCAAAAACTCCACGATATACCACCCCACATCAACAACCATTCACCCCGCAAAAGAGGATAAAAGAGCTGGAGCCATGGTTCCTTCCCACATTTAAAGCATGGAGGAAAGCTCAAAGAGATACCCAAATAAACGAAAGAAGCGGAGCACAAAACGCTCAAATAGCAAAGAGGAAGGAAATGAAAGTCTCACACCACTCAATGCCTCACACTTGATAAATAGATGAGACCAGAAATGTCAAATACGAAGAAATGCAAATAGACTACTCAAAGAAAGTAGTAAATCAAAATGAGAGCACGTAATAATCCGCACAAATGCGAAGGAGTCCAAAAATCACTCCATCCATGGCGAAGGTGAAGCATATCCTCCGTTGCACCAAAGCCCCACAATCCTCAAACAAATCCTCCAGTCCCATATGATACCCTGCAACCCCGTTATAACCCATCGAAAGACCTCCGACTTAGAGATGGTATTTGCTTGATTCGAAGTACCAAATTTGAAACATGAAAGGCCACAACGCGTCCGATCTTGTCAATACATCATGCACAAACGAGTGTCAAGGAGATCAGGAAGGTAGAGAAAAACGAGTGTTATCACCCCGATTAAAGAAAGCTTAACTGACCTTAAGAAAGGAAACGGAAAGGTATAAGATCCCGAGAGACCTCTTTCGAGTAATTTTTCAAGAAAGAAGTGGCTCAGAAATGACTAATCTGACTTAACTAGAATTCTTGGCTGAGCTCACCTTGACACACATCCTCTTGCATTCAATCACATCCAATTCCAAAAAACGCATGTAGAACAGATTTGCATCCATCGGTTCGACATAATATCCTACACCACAAAGAGAAAGATGAGTATGCTCTTTCAGAAAAGGAAGCCACAGCGCAGCCTGTCTTCTTCACCCATCGGCACGACTACCACTCTCAGAAAATGCGTCCATCAAACAAAGGATCAAAACCTTCGGGCGCCACTCAAAGAAATGCCCCGCAAGACATCCCTCTTCACCACCGAACTCCTCACTCGCCAAAATGCATGAACTACGTAAGGTCTGATCTCAACAGGGAGTTGAGTACGTAGGCAACCCTCTCAGGGTGCGACCCCGTCCCAAACAAAAACCCTCATCCCCTCGAACCACAAGGCCATTGCCATCACTCTACGAAGAAACCCGCCTCAATCGAGAGGATCATCTCGAGGCTAAACAAGCCACCTCAGAGTCGTACCGAAGCCAGCCGATCAAACTGGAGCCATCCGATCATACCGGAGCCCTCAGATCGTATCGAACCCGAACCCATCAACCATCCCAGAGTCGTTGCTCACAAGGGAGCCACAGATCAAACGGGAGCCTCATACCGGAACCCTCAGATCATATCGAACCCGAACCCATCAATCCATCCCAGAGTCGTTGCTCACAAGGGAGTCACAGATCAAACTGGAGCCATCCGATCATACCGGAGCCCTCAGATCGTATCGAACCCGAACCCATCAACCATCCCAGAGTCGTTGCTCACAAGGGAGCCACAGATCAAACTGGAGCCATCCGATCATACCGGAGCCCTCAGATCGTATCGAACCCGAACCCATCAACCATCCCAGAGTCGTTGCTCACAAGGGAGCCACAAATCAAACAGGAGCCATCCGCTCATACCGGAACCCTCAGATCATATCGAACCCGAACCCATCAATCATCCCAGAGTCGTTGCTCACGAGGGAGCCACAGATCAAATTGGAGCCCTCCGATCATACCGGAGCCCTCAGATCGTATCGAACCCGAACCCATCAACCATCCCAGAGTCGTTGCTCACAAGGGAGCCACAGATCAAACAGGAGCCTTCCGCTCATACCGGAACCCTCAGATCATATCGAACCCGAACCCATCAATCATCCCAGAGTCGTTGCTCACAAGGGAGTCACAGATCAAACTGGAGCCATCCGATCATGCCGGAGCCCTCAGATCGTATCGAACCCGAACCCATCAATCATCCCAGAGTCGTTGCTCACGAGGGAGCCACAGATCAAACCGGAGCCATCTCGAATACCGGAGCCAAGAGTCCTACCAAATCCCGAAACTACAGTGCGCATCAGGCGAGACTGTCAAAACAGAACCAAAACAAAAGTCCCACACTGACGAAGTCAAAGGCGACACCATCAGACAACATTCGACCATCACATCCCTCACGAAAATGACCGAAAAGCATCCAAACCCGGATCAACCCACAACCAAAGTCATCCTCAAATCGACCCCTCAAAACAACGAGTTTCGTACTTTCAATTGCATTCTAGGCCCGTCATAAGTCCTAGAGCTAGACACCGAGTTCTAGTTGAGGCCCGTCTTTAGTCCTCATGCATAACCCATATACCGATTGTATTCTAGGCCCGTCATTAGTCCTAGAGCTAGACACCGAGATCTAGTTGAGGCCCGTCATTAGTCCTCATACATTTCGAAGATGCATTCTAGGCCCGTCATAAGTCCTAGAGCTAGACGCCGAGTTCTAGTTGAGGCCCGTCTTTAGTCCTCATGCATAACCCATATACCGATTGTATTCTAGGCCCGTCATTAGTCCTAGAGCTAGACACCGAGATCTAGTTGAGGCCCGTCATTAGTCCTCATACATTTCGAAGATGCATTCTAGGCCCGTCATAAGTCCTAGAGCTAGACGCCGAGTTCTAGTTGAGGCCCGTCATTAGTCCTCATGCATAACCCATATACCGATTGTATTCTAGGCCCGTCATTAGTCCTAGAGCTAGACACCGAGATCTAGTTGAGGCCCGTCATTAGTCCTCATACATTTCGAAGATGCATTCTAGGCCCGTCATAAGTCCTAGAGCTAGACGCCGAGTTCTAGTTGAGGCCCGTCATTAGTCCTCATGCATAACCCATATACCGATTGTATTCTAGGCCCGTCATTAGTCCTAGAGCTAGACACCGAGATCTAGTTGAGGCCCGTCATTAGTCCTCATACATTTCGAAGATGCATTCTAGGCCCGTCATAAGTCCTAGAGCTAGACGCCGAGTTCTAGTTGAGGCCCGTCATTAGTCCTCATGCATAACCCATATACCGATTGTATTCTAGGCCCGTCATTAGTCCTAGAGCTAGACACCGAGATCTAGTTGAGGCCCGTCATTAGTCCTCATACATTTCGAAGATGCATTCTAGGCCCGTCATAAGTCCTAGAGCTAGACGCCGAGTTCTAGTTGAGGCCCTCATTAGTCCTCATGCATAACCCATATACCGATTGTATTCTAGGCCCGTCATTAGTCCTAGAGCTAGACACCGAGATCTAGTTGAGGCCCGTCATTAGTCCTCATACATTTCGAAGATGCATTCTAGGCCCGTCATAAGTCCTAGAGCTAGACACCGAGTTCTAGTTGAGGCCCGTCATTAGTCCTCATGCATAGGTTGATTGATCGTATTCTAGGCCCGTCATTAGCCCTAGAGCTAGACACCGAGTTCTAGTTGAGGCCCGTCATTAGTCCTCATACCATCAATCACCACAATCTGGGGCTCGTCATAAGTCCCCGTACACCCGCGCCCATAAGAGCAAATCGTAAGCCGTGATGAGAATTTTTTGGCCCCCGTCAACCTTGATCCAATTCTGCAAGCCTTCTATTGCAGAATGAATCAAGGGGAGCCATCTGTAGACACCAAAAATTCTCACCCATTTTATTTTAAAATCAAATTTTAAAAAAATGAACATGCTTTCAGAAACAAGGCGGTCGTCCCCGTTCTCAACTAAAGGAATTTCTTTTCCCGACATTTAAATCTCACATTCCTATGGGAAAGGAAGCACGAGCCGTTTATCGTAATCCGTTTTAGCCTGCTTCATTTTGTATGCATTTTTTTGTTGCTTTTGTTTTAAAACATTTCACGATTTTGAAACTTAGCAAGAAAGGGGGACGTTTCCCTTGTTTTGCCCCGGCCGGCAACATAACATTTGTCTTATTTCCTCGCATCTGTATACTGAATGCAGTCATAGCTCAGTTGGTCAGGGTATTCAGGGAGGAAACCGATGGTACCGAGTTCGAAACTCGGTGGAGGTATTATTTTTTATGCCAACTCTCATTTTCTTCTCTCCTTCTTCAATAGCTCGCGGCCCAGGCCTGTTTCGGGTCCAATGCTTTTTTCCCATGCTAAGGCCCACAATAACCCAAGTAAAACCCTAAACAACGTATGTCAACCTCGATTATAAAAACATTCTAACAACCCTACTAGTAGAACCACGTTTTTTACCACTGAGCCGACACAGATCCCCAACATTCTCATTTTGAAAGAATAGAAACGTCTCCAATTTTCTTCGGTCTCCTTCCTCTCGAGCCCGACTGTCTCTTCGTCGTCCTCCTTCGCCGGGAAGTTCATCTCCCTCCTTAAGCCCTTCTTTCGACAGCACCCTATCCCACCGGAATTCAGGTGTAACCAGTCACTCCACCGTCGACAGCGTAAGTTGGTTTCATCACCTTTGCTCTCAAAATCTCTCCAATGTCGGTAATCTCCGCTTCGTTCTCTCGTCTCGACATTTCTGATTCATCTTGCCCGAGGGCTCAGTTCGATGACGGCAAAGGGTTAGGGTTCAGTCGAGAAAATCTTTTTCCGACTCGAAACCCGCCTCTATTTCTCTCTATACCCTTCTCCTTCTCCTTTCGGTAAACCCAGAAACAGGCCTCGAACCGTTTGTTTCGCATGTCCCTGGCTTCAGAGGGTCAAACACTTAAGTCCAATCTCAAATTTATACCTGTTTTTGTTGCTCTCTTCGTTTTTCTTCTTGGATTTCTACATGCATTTGATCGCCGGGGATGGATGTGGGTTCGGTAATCATCCCGACTATAACTTTCGTCCCCCTCGGCTTGCGGTTCTTCATTCCCGTGCGCCCTTTGTAATCTGTTTCGGTAACTTGGTTTTATTGCCGCATTAAGAGTGGTGTTATGGCCTGGTATGGATGTTGTGGTCCACGAACGGGTTGAAGATGCACCATTAACGTTAAACTTTCATGATACTGGTAAACTGGTCCATATCCAGTCTAGCTCCATCCGTTTCCTGTCGTTATTCTGGTTGGATTCGTGAACTGGTCCTCCTCCAGTCTCAAGGATTGCATCCCGCATCGCTAATCTCTTTGCGATTATATCATGGTATTGTTCTGGGTTGTTGTGTTCATTCTTAAACTACAAAGAATCTGGGAACGTCTCTGTCTTTTTTTGGGTTCGAAGGGTTCGACCCTGGATATTCGGATTCTACTTATCGGACTGATGTTTCGATTAGTCTCTGGTGTGTTTTGAGATATTTGCAGGAAATTATGTACGCTCCTCTTTCGGTATTGATCTCTGACCCTCGTATTCATGCCTTGCACCCTTGCGAATATCACTGCTTAGTTTGTGTCTTTGCTTTGAAATTCCTTCATGCCCTCTACATCTGTTCTGGCCACTGCGTGAAATAACATGCCACTAAGCTCAACTGTTATCAATTTGTGGGTATGTGTGTCGCCTTTTCCTTTGAGTTGAATCTGATTCGTACTGTTATAGCCTGTTTGCTTCTAAAATGATCTTCCATGAGTTTGATTCTTGAGGTCTGTTATAGTCATGTGAGGTATAAAAATTTGACAGAAGTCTTGGAGTTTAGATTCCCACGTTGCTTGTCTGTAAATCAGAAGGATCAATAATGACAATCTTTAATCTGCTGCACAGTTGAAAATCTGTCCCATGTTAGGAATTTGAATCGTATTCTAAGTTTATTTTGGATTGATTATCTCTTCAATGTGCCCACCTAGGAACTGTTTAATACTAGTTCAAGAACGAGGACTTCCTCTGATTTTCATCAATGAGTTGTGTTAATGAGCGGTGAGCAGAAGTAAAAAATCAGATTGAGTGCTTAAGTTTTGGGCTTGATTCTCTTCTAGGCTTTTGGTTGGGTTTCTACCCTATTTTGTTATCTGGAATTAGACCTCATCCTGCTCCCTACGTGTTTGTTGATTGTGATACTTTTAATTTCATTTTGCTGTACAGATTCATGTTTATTGCCCTTCTCCTGAAATTTCATTTCGCTCCTTGTTTTGGTTGCCCTATTTAAGCCCTAGCTATTTCCCTTAGGGCCTTTTAAACTAACAGAAAATTTAGGATGATTTTGTTGCCCCACACCTAACGGGTCTCTCATCGTTTCGTGGGACAACAACCTCCTATAACTTCAGAAAATACTCAAACCAACCTTATATGTATATAAGAATAAAAACTTTAAAAACAAGCCCTTAAGGCTATCTAGGAGGGTTTAGGATGTGATACCACCCCATGCCTAACGGGTCTCTCATTCGTTTTATGGGGTGGAATCCTCCTTTACCCTCAACACACCCATAATCAAGATCAATTGTTTAATAAACCTTATTATTCCATTTTGATCCAAAGCCCTCCTCTCTGATCATCATCTCAATTAAAAAAAAAACAAGGCCCAAACCAGGGTTGTCTCTCGGTTTTCCTCATCACTCTTCAAATTTCAAACCTTCCTTCTGTTTTAACTAAAAAAAACAAGATTGTTGCTGGCCCATCTCCAAGGGGCTAAACGGCCCAAAATTTCACCAGCACAATCCACGACCTAGAGCTCAAGGCCCAATACCACATCATTAAAATCAAAGCCCAATACCACATCCTCTGACTCGGCCTAATTCCACATAATACTGCCCAAGACAAACTCGGCCCAAGCCTATGTCCAAGTCCGAAATCCAAGACCCAAACTAGAAACCCACATCCCGGAAACCCCAGCCCAAATCCAAAAAACCACGGGCCCAAGCCCAGATAATTCACAGCCCAAAACCCAAGATTCAAAAAAACCAGTATCCAACCCGGAAGCCCACAACCCGAAGCTTGAAGCCTGCAAAAAATCATGGCCCGACTCCACTAAATCCGGCCCAAATAGAGCCCAAAGCAAAAAGCCCATTCGCCCAATACTCAAGCCCAAAGCCCAAAGCCCATTAGCCCAAGGACTATCGGCCCATCACCAAACCCAAGCCGTCCGGCCCAAAACTCCATCCGGGCCCTACACTCCCTTCAGCCCAAATTTCGGCCCATCACTCATTCGGCCCAATACTCAATCCCAAAGCCCAAAGCCCATTAGCCCAATACTCAAGCCCAAAGCCAAGGCCCATCAGCCCATCACCAACCAAAGCCCGTCCGGCCCAAAACTCCATCCGGGCCCTACACTCCCTTCAGCCCAAATTTCGGCCCATCACTCATTCGGCCCAATACTCAAGCCCAAAGCCCAAAGACCATTAGCCCAATACTCAAGCCCAAAGCCCAAGGCCCATCAGCCCATCACCAAACCAAAGCCCGTCCGGCCCAAAACTCCATCCGGCCCAAAACTCCATCCGGCCCAAAACTCCATCCGACCCAAAACTCCACCCGACCCAATTCCAAGTTCGGCCCAGCCCAACATTCCACTCGGTCTATTAGCCCATAAAATGTCAAACCTTGAATCTGACACAAAAACCTTGACTTTGACCAAAAAAAAAAAAAAGACCTTGATCTTGACCAAAGCTTTGACCTTGACCAAAGCTTTGACCTTGACCAAAGCTTTGACCTTGACCAAACCAAAACCAAGTCAAGTCAACTGCAGCACCCTATTCAAACCCGATTCCTTCCAATCCACACTCACTTGTAAATTCCTTTCAAAATCTAAAAACCCAAAAAGAATTTCAAAACAATCATTTTATTCACGTCTCATTTTGTGGAATTTAAAGGAAAAACTTTTCTCACATCACAGAAAACTCTTCTCCATTGCAGAAAGTTCTTCTCACATGTACAGAAAGTTTTCTCCTAAAAACCTTTCTCAAAATCAGTGTTTATTCATCGAGAATTCCGAACAAAACTTTCCAACTTAGTTTTCAAATCCAAATAAATTGTTTTCGGGGAGCAAGAGATGCCTAACCCCTTCCAGACATTTCCTCCATGGTTAGGACACCACTTGTCTTCCTTCCCAAAAATAAAAATCCGAGGCGGGGCACTGGGGTCATAACCTCCCTTGTCGCAGTCTGGATCTCTTTAGGCGGGGCATTAGGGTGACAAACCTCCCCTAATAGCAGCCTAGATTTTTACAAGGCGGGGTGCTAGGGAAGTAACGACCTTCCTAGTTGCAGCCGGGATTTTAGAATCGCCTAACTCCCTTCTATTCGATTTTAATGTTTTCGGTTTTTAATGTTTTAAAACCCGGGAGTTAGAGACGTTATTAGGGTTCGACCGAGAACATCTCATTCATGATGTTTCTCTCTGAATCCTATTTTTCGACATAAATTCATTGCCCCATCTTTCGAGCCTCGGCACTTACCATTAGTTAAGTGTCGTGTTCGAGGGGGTACATAGGGTAATCCCTTGGGATTATCCGCCCTTTTACAACAAAATTGGTTTTCGGTTTTAAAACTTTAAGAGAGACAATTCTGAATAAACCCATCCAACCTTTCCATTAGAGCTCTAGGACCCATAAACACTCCTCAATCCTTCTCTGAACCAACTCTAAGTCTCATAGGACCTCCAATCCTTGGAGGCTCCCAGAAACCTGAAATATCTTCAAAATCCGAACCCCTGTAAACCAAGCATCCTCTTCCATACTCGATCGTTTTGAAAACCCGAGTTCCTCTTCAACACTTTCAACTTCCCAAGACACTTCAAAAACCCGACCAGTTCAAGATCCGAACTTCTCAAACACTTCAACCAAACCAACTCAGAGACCAGCCTATTCTTCAACTCTTCGAAATCATCCTCACTCCTCATTCGATCCTATCCTTTGGCTTTAACTGAATCTCTAATAAGGTTTTGAAAGAAGGCAATCCCGACAAATTGGAGACCGAGGTTTCCTCGGGCACCAATCCGAAGTCGTGGTCGTTGCCACTTCTAAGGGTGTAACCCAGTGCGAACCCACATAGAATCTCTGAAATGACCAGATAAGTCCTATCCATAGGCAACAATCTCAGAGTCAATTAACGGTTCTTAGAACCCGATATTCCTTCCTAGTTATCATAGGTCAAACTAGGTGGCGACTCTAGTCATTTCGCCCTTAGGGCATAAGTCCGTGTGGAGCCCATTGATAGCGGGTGTAGTGCACACTTGCACTCCCCATTATGCTTTCTGGGAAAGACGGACGATGTAGTAGGTATTTGAGGGATGCCAGATTAACGGGTTTTCACCCTCCACAGAATGGCACTTTCCTAGGGACTCGACTTTTCAGTCAGACCATATTTAGATAGACCCCCCTCATACCGAAAAATCACCCTCCACACTGAGGCATCGCAACAAACTTCAAATCCATCGGTCCCCTCTGGAATGGTGAGTATTGGTGCCGACGTCAATAGGTCCTTCAATGTCTGAAAGGAACGCTCACAATCTTCAGTCCATAAAAATGGAGAATCTTTCTTCATCAGGTTCGTCATTGGTTTCGCCAGTTTAGAGAAGTCTTGCACAAATCTGCGATAGTAGCCAGCTAATCCCAATAAACTACGGATATCTGTCACTGTCTTTGGTCTCGGCCAGGTCTTAACTGCCTCGATCTTCGCAAGGTCTACAGATATTCCACTGGCTGATATTACATGCCCTAGAAAAGATACACTGTCCAACCAGAAATCACATTTTGAAAGCTTGGCATACAATTGATTTTCTCTCTTGATCTGCAAAACTTGCCTCAGATGCATCTCGTGCTCATCCTTAGTCTTAGAATAAACCAGAATGTCATCGATAAATACAACCACTGATGAGTCTAACTGCTCCCTGAACAACCGGTTCATAAGATCCATGAATACAGCTGGGGCGTTCGACAATCCAAATGGCATAACTGTGAACTCGTAATGTCCGTAGCGCGTTCTGAAAGCTGTCTTCTCTATGTCTTCATCAGCTATCCGTATCTGGTGGTATCCTGATCTCAGATCAATCTTCGAGAAAACTGTAGCGCCTTTTAACTGGTCAAATAGATCATCAATTCGTGGTAACGGGTACTTGTTTTTCACTGTGACTGCATTAAGCTCCCTGTAGTCGATGCATAGTCGCATGCTACCATCCTTCTTTTTCACAAACAAAACTGGTGCTCCCCATGGTGATACACTCGGTCTGATGTAGCCTTTGTCAAGCAGGTCTTCTAACTGAATCTTCAGCTCTTTCATTTCTGCTGGTGCCATCCGGTACGGTGCTTTAGCAATAGGTCCTGTGCCTGGTAATAAGTCGATGGAGAATTCCACTTCTCTTTTGGGTGGCATCCCTAGTAATTCTTCTGGAAATAGATCAGGAAAGTCTGCAATGACTGGTATGTCTATCTGTGTTTTCTCTTCTTGCCTCAAGTCCTGGACATAGCATAAATAGACTGGTTGTCCCTTCTTCAACTTCTTCACCAATGTGATAGCAGATACTAGCTTGAAGGTAGGTTCTTTTGGAATACTGCGATATGAAACTGTCTTGCATCTCGGGCTCTTTCAGTAGTTGTAACACCCCCGAATAAAACATCCCTAGATCAATTGAAACGCCCGACGATAATGTAAACTAGCTTGCAGCGGAATAACCTCCGTCCGGGTGTCACAGACGCCAACCACCCATGTGGTTGACAGACCACATTACTAACACCAAGTTACGGTCTGTATGACAGGAAGTCCATAATTAATGAAGTCCAAATACAACAGATAGTACCATTCCCAAGTTCCGAGTGTCTACAACAAATTTACCAAATCATAGACTAAGAATTACATCTTGGGTTTTATAACAACCCGTATATTACACAAGCCACTACAAACTTAAAAGTCATGCCCTGATGGACTACCCCATGGTAGCCATCCCGCCTACGCTCCGTTATTGTCTGGCACAAGACCTGAAAAAAATTGGGTGTAAAGGACTCAGCAAACTACGCTGAGTATGAACGTGTGAAGCCCACATGTTACCGGGCCACACGACTACTTGGTCGAATATTATTAGGTCAATTTACATGCTATAATAAAGCAGTAAAGCACACATCAGCACACCATGATATCATACACACTCATCGGTAGCATAGCAATATCAGTAAGCAACCAAGCACAACTTGCAAGCACGTAACTCAGCACAATAAGCTGCTAATGTAGCCGCAACAATCAAGTAACTTATAGGGCGTGTGCGCAGATATATTATACCGTCGATCCTCACTATGGGATCATTCAGGAGATTACGTATTGTTTTCTTGTTCTCATTACACATGTTTTCCTTTCTTCTCTTGCACCGAGTCAGGGGATATAAGTTAGATCCTGAGACTTTGTTCTGTAGGTGTTATTCATTCCTTGTTTCTTACAGGATCACATTTGTGACTTCTCTTGTTTGCTTGGTCTCATTACACAAGTTTTCCTTTATTCTCTGGCACCGAATCAGGGGATATAGATTAGATCCCGAGACCTCATTGTGTAGGTGCTCATCGTTCCTTGTTTCTTTAAGGATTATTTGTGAATTCTTTTATCACCGCACGTTGGAGGACGTCTCCTCCATAGCTAATCCCTCATTCCCGGCGTCATGCGCCGAGAAAGCGGAGTCGCCTCTTGACTCCAGGATAAGCTCCACAATTTGTCACTCCCCATTCCCGACGTCATGCGCTGAGAAAGCGGAGTCGCCTCTAGACTCCAGGATGTGCTCCACAAGAAGGGCGAAGGATCTGATGCAGATACCAACTCCCGAATATTCCATACCGCGCGGCCCGAGATGTCGTCTTCCCGGGTTATCCTCATGTCCCACCAATCGAGATTTGCTCTTCATTATTATTCATGAATAGACACCATAGTGGGTGTCATAGTACGTCCTCCATAGTTAGAGAGGAGTTCCCCGCATAGAGTTTTCTTTGTTTTCATAGTTCGTTGTGGTTCTCGTTTAGTTTCCTATTTATGTAGTTTCTTTGTTTACATAGTTCGTTGTGTTTCATCTCAAAGTTCCATAACGCGAAAGGGACTAAACTACTGTGTGCGCGCAATGATACTCAACAATGATATATAAAAAAATCATACAACATGATAAACAAGCAATCCAATTTCATGCTTTGATCTTAAGGTCTTTTCACACAGAGTACACAACACACAAGCCGTGTAACACGGCAACATACGAACCACACATGTCCATACCTTATAATAGTTGTCACAGATACTTGCACAAGGGTTCCCCTCTGCTCGTGGGACTCACTCCTGTAACGATTATTCGAACGGGTTAGATCGTTCGATCATGTGTTATTGTTGGTAGCTCTACTTATAACGGTTGGCTTAGACTTAGATGTTATGACTTGCATTGTTAGCCCCACTTCATATGTTTGATTCGGACTCACCTTTTTAGGCTAAGTAGTACCATGCTGTTTTGGTTTCTGTTTTGTCTGTTCATCATTTTCAAACCTTCAGATTATACTTTCCTTGTTATAAACTTAGACTCGCATATCCTCAAGTTCTATATCCCCCCTCAACTCCCTTTTGTTTGAAACTGTCATTTTGTTGTTCTAACATTACATCCCGGTCCTTGGGTCCAACCCTTAATGAGAATTCCTAACCTTTACCACTTGATAATTTTTTTCCCCCTCTTAGTTGATACTTTAGACTTACACGGATAACCTAACATCAACATAGTTCGATAACCCCGGCACAATTTGTGTTACTATTTTTTTTTACACACACCCCTTCTAAAAGCTTAACATGCATTGTGCTAGTTAAGAGGTCCTACCTTTAACTAAGGCCTTAGAGTGTTTTTAAGCATCGCAATGTGCCAAGAATACCTATTTCTTGTCCAGACCACTACACCAGTTCTCGGCACCACCCAAGTGCCAAAATTTCCACTCCAACAAAACGGTTCACTTAACCTCTTTCTGCTCTAGCTTACTAAGCGGGTGTTTACAGAATTTTCCAAAGCCAACTCTATCTCCCTAGTCCTGGATTTCCTGACAAGTTTACTATTATGTACGTGAATACCCCATAGTCCCTAGTTTTGCAGTTAACTCTTAGTTCCGTTAACTTCATATGTTATACTTGTAATTATCTTAGAAGCTATTTTTTCGGTTATTACCATTAATCCCTAAGTTCCTTTAATTATATTTGACTCCCATACAAAACCCGTTAAATCTTTGAAGGCATTTCTATAAGGTTTTGAAGTTTCTTTACGCCATGTGACATTCACGAGTTTACAAATTCCTTCTAATACATTCCTAGATGATCATATTTGGTACAGTTGTACCCTTTATACTAAAGATTTATGAACTCAACGAATCAGTCTATAAATCAGTTAATGACTACTTAAGCTCACAATCATCCTCCTTTTTATTCCCATACATAGTTGACGCTAGAAAGACACAGAGTTTCAGCCCAAAAGTATTAATTTCCTTGCTGTTAAGAAAGCAGCTCCCAAAACAGATCTTGTCTTAGTGACTATCAGTTGATTACCTATGGACTTTCTCATTTGTTTTCTGTAACTCTCAAGCATGTTTTTAGCTTCTTTAAGCTTGGTGTTTAGACCACTATTTCACCAGCACAATAGTAACACAGCACAAGGAATTTCAGTTCGTTGTTATCAGATCGACCAAATAACCGAACTTTATTTCAGTAGTTTCCAGATTAACAAGATAACTTCAGACCAATTTATGCGCAAGTCTTTAAGCATAGTTTAGGCAAGGATTTTGGGTTACAACCTTGGGGTTTGGGGGTTGTTTCTTTCTGGGCAGTTCTTGATATTCCTTGGTATATTCTCGCACCTAGACAGGATCAAGAGCCAAGGTCAGTTTGTTGTACATTTCAGAACAAACATCAGGAGTTAAAATGCCATGGTTCTCGGCAATTTTTTTTTATTATTACCTTGGTTAGGAACTAGCTCTTCCTGGGATTCCTTTCCGGTTTGATTGGCAATTTAACACAGAAGACTTGGCTTGACAATCGGCTAAGCACAAGGGAGGAGTTCCAGATTAGTTGCTCAATATTTTACCAAGAGATTAGTAGAGTAAATGATGTCCTTAGTGGGACTGAAAACAGAGAAAGAAGTAAAATAGGGAAATGTTTGTGGCCTCACCTTGGAACCCGTATTTCAAGCCAAAGTGAGGATGAGTTTCTGGGCCATTCTCGGCGAGACCTTGCGGAAATTTTTCCAATGGAGCTCGTGCATGCAGAAGGTTAGGCAGGAGGGAGTCAACACTTGACATTCAGACAGCATACAGAGGAGATGGAAGGAATTTAAAAGTCACGTTTCTGGTCATTTACTCTTACCTTTGAGAGGTCTGGAGGAGGACCTTGTTCGACGTTTTCCAAAAAGTATACCAGTAGACTTGCATGCAGAGGAATACAAAGGAAGGTGAAGAAGATTAGAGTACTGAGGAAAATTTCGGGCGAGGCAGCACAAGGAAAGAAAATAGAAGAGAGAAAGGCAATTGGTAAAATCACCTTACGTTAGCTGCTCCGTGTTATTCCAGTCTCCCATCCGGTAGTCCTCCAAGTCTCGAACATGCAAGGGAAGAATTTAAGAGGTTTGAGTTATGGTGGAATCGTGAAAGGCAAAAGAAAATCGCCAAGGAAGAAACTGGGAATAGAATGGAGTGTTTCGGGCAGAATCGTAGAGGAAAAGGAGTAGAGATTCTAGTACGATTACCTCGTCGATAGTGTCTCAACTGGGATGTTGGGTTCCAGAATTGTTCTCGGGACTTCAGACCCTCTCAAACGGACATGCAAACAAAGAGCACCAAAACTTGAGTTATACTCGAGATGTGAAGGAAAAATAAACTACCAAAAGCCTGCAGTTATCAAGCGATGGATCGGTAAGAACACAGAAAGGAGAAAAGGTTAGTCCCGATTTTACCTTGCTGTTGGCTAAGTTTTTCCAGAAATCTCAGGGCCGATGAGATCTGAGCTTGCGCAACCGTGAAGCCGTGGGAGGATCAAAGGAGCAACTTAAATCAAGAACAGTGGGGAAATTCGCAGAGGATATTGGGAGAAGAGAATCTTTGACATGCGTAGAAACGAAGGAGAATTCCGAGACTTGTGCAAGGCATTAACACTGGAAAACTGTGAGGACATCACCCGCGAGAATTGAAGAAGAGTGTCGGTTGGGAAAATAAGGGAGTAATTGCATGTGGGAAAAGCTACTGAGATCTTTAATAATCTGAATCGGTATGGTGTATGGGCTGAGGGAATAATTAAGTGAGGGTTATTGTAATTTGTATAACATTTTCGGACAGGCTAGACATGGGTGGGGGCTGATTATTTTGGTCTAATTGTTGTACATGTAGATGAATACTGCTCCACTAGGTATTTATTTATGTAGCCATATGGGTCCTTATGTTATATTGTTACTTGCACAGATTTGCAATGAGTAATACTACTCATATATTATACCCTCGTACTTACGTAAGTTAGTACAATTATTATGTGTTAGTGTGTACCCCATCTATTTCAGTTTGCTCAATTGTATTGATTAAAGTCAAACCCGATAAGCACCACTAGTTATATTACAATGTGACTTGTTATCACATTCTCGGACATGGATGTGTCCTTTAGTATCTTAGGGTATAAGTTGTGGTACGATTGCACATTAATGTGACCGGTTAGTTAGAAATACCACACATATTCATGATTTCATATGTTTTAATTATTAGGGGTGTTTCAGTAGTCTATGTTATGCGCAATGCAGTCGTCCCTTGTATTTCTGTAGCCAATCCATGCCCACGATGATGTCAAATCCTAATTTGTCCAGCTCAATTAAGTCCGTCTGAAACTCTTCATCCATGATGTTGATCTGAACTCCCTTGTGTAGTTTCGTGCACCTCACTCTTTCCTTCGTCTGTAATGTGACTAGGAAATCTGAGAGAGGTTCAGGGGTTGTCTCTAACTTCCCTGCTGATGTAGAGGATATAAAGGAGTGAGACGCTCCTGAATCGAACAGTATCGATGCACTCACGCCATTTACCTTAAAGGTTCCCATGATAACATTCCCCTTATCCTTCGCCCCGGTTTGTCCAATATATTCAGCACTGCTCCTCCATTAGACTCGAGGCCGGGGGTTAACAATTTGTAAGATAGTGCATAACTCAAAATAGTAAAATGCCATTCATTAATCCAACGATTCCCATATACAAGCTCCACTATTACATCAATATTGTCTAAATGTCAAATTTAACCGTCCAGGTTTTAAATGGGTAGTATTTACTAAGGTTGAAGGGGTTGTGTTCAACTTAATGCTCTTGATCCCATGGTAAACTAATCTCGATCTACCACCAAATATCAATACATCACCTGACTTTAAAATAATCCTTTTTGCCTTGTCCATCCTTTTCTGGTCACCGTATAAAAACTCAGCATCGTCTCCTATGGAGAATGATACAACTGGTACTCCTTTGGTAATTGACTCTGATGTCTCATCGCGGTCTTGGTGTAACCCAAGTTTTCCCCCTTTTTCATAAAAGTTTGCTATACCAATGCCGGCCCTCATGTCTGGCATAGGGTTGGTTTCTAATTGTTGTGCAACCTTGACTGCTTCTATCACCAAAGTTTGAAAACTATCGGGTATCCTAGGAACAAGTGTTCCATCTATCTTTCTAACCTCACTATACAACCTAGTTTGTAGATCCCAATTCTTACCCATACACATCATATAATTTAAGTTTCGACCCACTATATCCTGGATTATAAAATCCTCCTAGGCCTACTCCCAAATTTCTACATTCATTTACAATGGTTATTTGTTCATTTAAATCTAAATATTGCTTGAGTAGGATCATGCCGGGTCGAAGTACTTGGAATTCTCTCTCTGGATATTCCCGACCTTCGCTCATAGGCTCAGGTGCTCGTGGTTTCATAGGTATGGGAAAGCAAATGTCGAAACATCCTATTAGGTGAGAGATTCCTAAATTAGGTCTCTCTAAATTTTATTACACGCAAAACACATACAAGTCTTATTGACTGAACACAATAAAACACACATTCATAGCATCATGCTCTTGTTCTAAGTTCTAGGCTTACCGCTTTCGCGCAGAGCGCTAGTCTCAGCGCCCGAAGTTCCCACTGTATACAGGGTGTTTCTACTCGGCACTATCTCCTTCCCCTTTGACTCCGGATGAGGATGGCTGTCCTCCTGGTCCCCTAGTATAGGTGTTAGTCTGAGGTGTCTGACCTCCTCTGGATCATCCAGTCTCTATTGGTTGGTGGCCTCTGTGAACCCTTAGCTCCCTTGTACACTCGGCTAGCTGGGTTGGAGAAACACTCGTACTCCCGGTGGCCTTCCTTCTTGCAGTAACGGCACTCCACTTTCCTTCCATGCAGTCCACTCCTGGATGATCACCTCCACAGCGCTTACAGTAGTAATGGCGCTGGGTTGGCTTATTGCCCGTTGTTCACACAACATGGTTTAGTAAGGTATAGCTAGTAGATGTTCGGTTAAATGAAAAGTGGGTATCCTTACCCCTAGGTGGTGCCGACCTAAGCGGCTGTGCCATCAATGGCTGGGCCGTCAGACGAGGGACCTGCTCCTTCGTTTCTGACCACCTTGGAAATCCTTCCGCCCCTTTTCTTGTCAAAGAATCTCCTGTTGAAGGTTTAGGTTAGTGACCAAACTAAGTGTAGGTAATATATGAGTACTCCTTCGCAAATAAAGCTTTCTTACTTCCCCTTCTTGTAAAATCCGCCAGAGGTGGCTCCTCCATCTTCACCTTCAGTGCTCTTCCTCTTCTTTCCCTGGGTTTCCTCCCTGGACTGTAGCATTAATTCAGTTGCTGATGCTGCGTCATAGCACCCTTGAATGGTAGTGAAACGAATTGCTCCCATAGCACTCTGGATACAAAACTGTAAACCTCCCCTTAATTTTTGAATCTTCACAACGTCGGAGTAGTCAACTCCTGGAATGTAGTCAAGCAGGCTGGTAAATCGCGCGTAGTACTGGTCGACTGTCTGGCTCCCCTGGAGTAAAGTTTCAAACTCTTGTCGCTTCCTCTGCTTCAAGTGCTCGGGATAGTATTTCTCCCGTAGCACGTTCACGAATGCTGTCCATCCAAAGTCCGGTGTGGCTCTATGGTGGCCCTCTACAGACCGCCACCAAGTATCAGCTGCATCCTTCAAGTTGTATGCGGCAATGTCAACCTTTTGGTCCTCTGGGACTCTGACGGCCCTGAAAGCTTTCTGGTGCTCGACGATGAACTTTCCAGTGCGGCGGGGTCTGGTTCTCCCGAGTATGTTGGAACTCGTGCGTCTACAACACTCTTTAACCAATTGGTCTCCCTGGGCTGTGGCGGGTGGGGTATGGCTCCCGCAACTTGTGCTCCTAGCTATGTGGCGAAGGTTGCCATGGCCTCGGCTAGGCCTGGTATGTCCGGGACATTCGCTGGTGCTCCTCTACCTCGTCCTCTGCCGCCCATACGTGGTCTCCCAACGTCTGACATCTATAGTATAATATACTATTATTACTACTCGGTGCTACACCGTATTACACACAATCATAAACATGTAATAATGTTAACTGCAAGCAGTAAAATATATATCCCTAGGGTTTTTCTTTCTAAGTCACGCATCCTCACAGGCATTTCCCGTTATCCCAATATTCCTATGCTCATTGTTTTTGACTCAGTATCTTTCATCAGAGCGGTACTCTGCTCTGATACCACTTTTTGTAACACCCCTAATCCTAAACCTGTACTAACGTCGCGAGTCGTAGCAAAAATAAATAACGTCGCAGCGGAAAATAAATTTATCTAGCCATGCTGTTACACGCCGTTACTCACCCTTGTGAGTAACTAGGAATCCTTACTCTATCCATCAACTACTCAACGCTGTGATGAAGAGATACTGAGCACTCTAACTATTACAGACCAAACCAAACTAAACGAGCAACTAAATAAAATACAACAATCTCCAAAATATAATACATAACAAAACTACAAGTGTTTATTAAAACACAGCAGCTACCCTGTTCCCCGCACTTCGGCTTGTGTCTTCTTCAGTAACCTGAAATGTTTTGCCCAATGAAGGGCTCAGCAATCGAAATGCTGGTATGCTAAATGTAGTAATAAGTCATCTAGATTCCTTAAGTCGTTTTAGCCATCTTGTTATTAGATTCATTTCAAATATCCCGGTTTACAATAATAGTAGGAATAACTGTAACCATAAAACAAACATATAACAGTCCACCTGCAAACATCAGTGCACATAACACCACAACCAATAACCAACGCCAAACAAGATAAACGTATTAAACAGCTGTACTTGTTTAGTAGGTCACAAGACCCTTATTCTTTTAAACCAACCACTTAACTTTTCCAATTATTCTCACCTCAGGCGTCATGTCAAGACAACCCTTAATAATCTTTAATAATGGACAGTGTGTCCCCTGGGTTCCAAAGGAACCGTTACCAGCTGACCTTATGGCCCTGGATAATTGACCGATCCAGTCGAACATGTGCACCAACGGCAGTGCCCTCCGCCATCATCTAATGTTACTGATGGATTCCCTTGAGTGACTCCCTTTGAAGTCTCTCGTAGTGATCACGATGCGCAACCAGAAAGTCGAAACAGTTTGGATTCCTCTCTTAATACATTAACTCTTTTGTCAGTGGTACAATAACCAATATTTGAATTAAGACTATAACAGTTGACCATCAGTTAGGCTAAACAATACCTAAAGGTCAGTTAGTCTTTTCCAGTTCAAATGTATAAACTCCCAGTCATAAAACATTCGCGTATAAAATACAACGCAACAGTTTATGCAACACAGTACACCATATCATATACATAAAATCACAGATATCGTTCTTGATAATTAAACATATAATGTCTGGACCTTAGGATAATCCTTAGGACATTCAGGCCACACAATTAACATATCGTTCACCGTGATAACAACTAGCTTGACAGTGCACGCTCTAGTATTTCCTGCACGTACGCTGTTATTTATACATACAATAACGTGTATTATTAATATGACCGTCTACTAAATATCACAGTACAGTCATTGTGGGGTTTATTCTCGTCGTATACTAACTCTGTATGTTATTTATTTTCCCCTGTTCTTTTAACAGTGGTTCTAGATAACCTAACAGTTCATCATTTTATGTGAAGTTCACATGTGATAATGAATTTTCCATTATACGGTATATCTTTATCCCATTAATTATATATCCATAATTATTTCCTCTTACCATTTATATCATATCATTTAGTTATTTATGTTATAACCACCTTTATTTTATAAACTTTATATTATATTTCATAATATACCATAATACATTATATTACTTAATCTTAATCCCTTTCCTTATTAAATTACAAAACCACCACAATAATTCGGTATTTATATCTTGTACCCAACAACTTTTATAAATTATCAAATAACCATATAACTTCTATAATTTACTAATTAACCATACCAACTTTCGGTAATTACATTTTGTGCCCACTAGTTTTCGCAAATTACCATATACCCATTTATAGTTTCGTTTTTTGTAAACATTTTTCCTTAATTCACAATTTAACCCTAAAACTTTATATAAGTTACATATTAACTTATAAACTATAGCTTTAATATTTAATTTTTCTTAAATACCTAAAAGACCTTATACTTTTGCAAATTACATATTCGCCCCAATTTAAATTCGGTTTTCCATTTATATTTTCATAAATTACATATTCACCCCAAAACTTTTATAAACTTAATATTTTATGTCATAAATCATTTTAACCCAAAGTTTTTGGTCAACACTTTGACCAAGACTTAATTTCACCATTAATACTTCAATATACCCATAAAATCATATATATTCTCGGTAAACTCTAAATTTTCAAATAATTACAAAATAGTCCCAAAACTTTATTAAATGTTATTCTTAACACTTAAACTCTTATTTAAATTCACCAAAATTCATAATATTAATCCCTATCTTACATTATACTATAAATATACCAAATTACCCCTTATGTTCTCGGCAATTAATTAAAACACCCTAAACTTTTCAAAATTCACATTTTAACCACATAACTTATTAAAATAGCCATTTAAATACTTGTAGCTACTCTTAATGTTCCAAAAATTTATAAAATAGGTTAGTACACTTATATGTATTTCAAAATTCACCAAATCTCTTGTATTGTTCTCGGCCACAATTAAATTTTAACATATGGTTTTAAAACTTGTTTTGAACTTTATAATATATATATATAAATGATATAAGCCATATAACACTTCTAAAAATTATGTTAATGACTTAGAATGACTATAAACTAAAAATAGAACATAAAATTCCTAGACCATTCGGTTTCAATATCTATGTAACATAATTAATTTTTGTGACTCAAAATATACCTTAAGGTAATAATCTTACCTTATATGTTATAAATTATTTTCTTGACAATATAACCTATAGTTTTCGGTCCTAATTTATTTAAAGGTTATACAAAAATTCTTATACCAAAGTTTGAAGCTTAAATCAAACTTAAACTTAATAAACCTTATTTATATAAACTTACTCTTAAATCAAGACAATACTTGTACTTGATTTTTCCTTGAATTTCCAAGCTCCTCAAATGCTATATTGATGTAGAGAATTCGAACTCCTGGTACATATATAGGAGATCTATTTGTTAGACTTCTAACAAGAGTTTATAAATAATATTTTTAGTATTTTTACAAGAGTTTACCTTAGGAATTTAACAAGGTATTTTTGATACACCTTGAGATGATTGTAGATCCAAGTTTCCTTCATGAAATAATGAAGAGAACATATGTTTAGGAGTTCCTAAATTTTCGAAAATCACCTAAGGAATTTTCTTAAGATTTTCAACATGAAAATATACCTTAACTTGATCTTGTTGTTCCTTGTATTGTTGTTGAATCAAGAAGCCTCCTTAGAACACCTAAGCTTGGCGATTTTTGATGAAATTGCTAGGATGATTTCTTTCAAGACTTGATAGATTTAACTAGGAAATTACATTAAAATGGTGTTAGGAACTAATACACCATTAATGGAGTTTATTAACACTTAGGAATTAATTTAGGAAATGAAGAGAAGAGAGAACAAGAGAAGATACTTACCTATTCGGTTAAGGCTTGGGCAAGGAAATGAGATGAACTTACGTAAGGTTTTAAGGAATGAAAGCAATTAACATTTGCTTTGTTTATTAGTCATGTTTATCATAACTTTGATTACAATATTCAGCTACATAATTCATTTAGCTTGTTAGGTAATCGGCTGAGTGGCCACTAATGGTTTTAGCACCTTCCAATCATGCAAACCAACGGCTAAAAGGAGTGGTGGGAATTAAATCCAATTTGTTTTATGATTAAGCATGTACTTAAGCTTAATTTTTGTAGGTACGATCTCCATTTTGGAGCAGATGTAGCTACTAGTAGTAGTAGTATAGCTAGGAGATTAGTCTATGCTTTTGTTTATTTACTATATGGTAATTATGGAAGTTAGGTCATGGTTTTATTTGCTTAATCAATCGGTAATCAATCTCCCCACTACTGATTTCAATCAGCAATTATATGCCAAGTATCAACTTGTTTAGTTATTTGATTGTCTAGTGAAGATATGACTAGATTTACATTCTCCTCCCTTAAACTAATCCTAATGTTCTCATGTTGATTTTCTGCAGGTATTACGGTGGGGCAGTTTTATTAAACTGCCATTAGTTGCTCCATTATCATAAACAACTTGCTAGGATGAGTCATCTTAGCATATGATATAATTTGTAATAAAACTAGCCAAAATAGACTAGAAATCTCGCCCAAATTGGTGGCCAAATGAGACTTATTTTTCATTTGATTTTTGTTACACTATATTATACTAAGACCATACTAATATGTGTAATAGGTTCCAGCATTTAATTGGTACATTTTTATTATGGTAAAGGATGAAAGTTTTAAGGTAAAAATGCTGATTTTGGGTACCTTTTTGACTTAAAAATCGCCCCCATTTATACTATGAGTTTAGTACTGCCATCAATTGATTTAGATGTCATTGTATCCATTTTAAGTTTATCAACTCGTGGCTCCTCAAAAACTTCAAGGCATTCACGTAAAAACGCATTTTCGTGACACCCGAAGGTGCGTTTTGTTTTGTGCTTTAAGAATTTTCTAAGAAATAATTAGTCCCTATGTATTTAAAGTGTTTATTGACATTGTTTTTAGTCAATAATAATATGTTAAGGTGTTACATTGAGTTATATGGGGTTATATAAACTCATAACACAATTTTCGGGCTACCCGGGCAAAAAGGAGCGTTAAGAACTCCCCCGAGTATTTTGTCTTTAACTGAGAATTTATCTTGAGAACTTTGTCTTAAATGTTCATTAAGGTATTATTATGCATTTTGAATGAGGTGTAATGCTTTACTTTATTTAAAAGGTATTTCCGGGACTTTCGGGCCTTAAGGGACCTTTAAGGAAACTCCCGAGCCATTCGTATTTTTATTCAGTTCCAACTGAGGACTTGTGTTTCAAAGGTCATATAATGATCCTTGGTTGACTTTATATGATGTTCATAGCTTATATAATTGTTTACTTAAGGTCGGGCTTTAACGCACGTTTTTGACCTTAAGGAGTTTAGGTGCGTTCTTAACGCCTGAGTGTTTATATACTCTCCTTAGGGTTTAATAATCCCCTAAATAATATATTATCATTATTTAATTATTTAAATGTTAGGGGTATTTCAGTGAGAGATTAGAGAGAGAGCTGCTTTCCGATTTAGAGATAGAATTAGTACCAAATTCAGTTAGAGCTTATAGATAGACTCATTCTAGGTAGGACCTAGTTTCACTACACTTATCATTGTGCTGATCAGAAATAGTATTGGGTGAGTGAGTGAAAACCACGAAGTAGATTTTATCTACGGAGTGGGCATTGTAAGTTGTTTTGTTTTGACCAGAAAATAAAATAGCTTATTTTATGTATCTTGTTGAGTTCCACTGGGTCCCTCAATCTTTCAAGTATTGTTCCAGTTTAGTTCTTCTAAGTCCGTCTTACATTACAACTTCAAGTGACTACTTCCGCGCACTTAGTTCGACTAAGTGTTTCCACATTATTAGTACTTCCGCATACTTAGCACGATTGAGTCAAACCATCTCACAGACTAACACCTTGGGTTGTTTTGAGTCAGCCATCTGATCCTACAACTCCCAAACATGATCATAGGAATAATTAAGGCTTAAAACTCAAAAATGAGCACTAGGAGTAAGATTAACCTTTTAACTCGCAAAGTTGAGTTTTTACTCCAAAATTGTGGCCACCTTCTGTAGGAGTGAGTAAAATTTAGATCTTGGATAGATCTCAGACTTAGAAGGTAGTTCAAACACTAAAACCTTTGTTTGAAGCCTTACCTTTGTGTTTAAAGTCTTCCTTTGTCTTGAGCTTGATTTCCTTGTATTTTTTGTCAGCCAATGGAGGTTGAAGGAGCTCAAGTTTTTTATGAAAAGTGGTGAAGAAAAGGAGCTAGATTAGGGGAATTTTCGGACCTCCTTGAATCAAACGAAAAGCTTGTACTTCAAAGCACCTTTTCTTACCTTAAGCTTGGTTGAATCTATAGGCTTCACCATGGTTTCTTCTACTATTTGTTTGTCCTCCAATGAGGTATGTTTTGTTAGTAGTACTAGAGGAAAAGGATTTGATGCTCTCCTTTCTTTGTCGATGAAGATTTGCTTAGAAGGCAGCTTAATTGATAGGAGATAGTAAAGTAAGTTATGACATAAAGAGAAAGGAAGCAAAATAAGACTTTACCACTTAAGAAGCAAAATGGGAATTGATGTCTTAAAGTGTTCCAAGAAGAAAAATGGAACTCGGTGACTTGGAATCCTCCTTTCTTCATTCATCCATGATTAGATATTAGGGGGGTAGTTTGGTAATAGGTGAAACATTAAGAAAGGATAAGTCCTTGTTTGGTTGGCCGATTTTAATGCACTTTTATTATATATATATATATATATTGTTCAATTGGGCTCTCTCATGTGCTAGATTATAGTCTAATTGATGGTCTTGTCCCAAAGTGTTTTTCTTTGTGTTTTTGAGTGATTATTATACTTATAAGTCATTTTGACTATTTAAAGAATGTTCTTGATTCACTCACATTATTTATGTTCTTAAATCATGTAATTATTAAGGAAATACCCACATAATTATCTCCTTAGTTACATATTAATTTATTTGTAATTTGTTTCTGATTTTAGCTAACAACCATAACAACCCCCCCAATTCTCAAACTATCCTAACATGTAGGATAGAACAACCACAGGTAACATTATTAGGAGTGTATAAATATAGGTTTTACTGATTGAAAATATAATGCAATATTCATTACTTCTCACATGGTATCAACTTAGGAACGATCCTTCTCTGGAACCCTCCATTACTGCCTTCGTGATGCCACACCCATCGCCAACACCACCACACCAAACCCACTGTTAGCGCCCCCACCCATCTTCCCCTTCGGACGTTGTAACCTTTCCCAGCCTGTGCCACCACACAGGTTGCCTTCTGCTACCACACCCATCGACAATACCCTTCAACCCTTGCGCCTTCTTCATTCAGCTGATCGCAACCCCGAGCCATACCCCAACCCACACCCTCACAAACCCTCTCTATGTTTCCAGGACAGCCGCCCACGTTACTACCTCAATACTCCCCTCCCTCTCTTCGTTTATGCTCTCACACCGTCCACCTCCCCAATTCGCACCCAGCTACAACCACTAGCCAAACTCAATCTTCCGCCGTCACCTTAATTCATCCCTACTCTCATCTGTCTCTTTCTTTCAAATCCCTTTCAGCTTTTAATTTTTTTATTGATTTATCATTTTAACCCCAGCTCCTACCTGCATTCTTTAAATCTGGCCGTGTCCCGTTTCGGTCCATCAAACCTCAGAAATGGCTCAACTGTCCACAACCATTATTAATCCTAACGATGTTGATAAGCCTTTTGTGCTTGTCAATTTTGCTAATGTCCTAAAACTAAACCTGTAACACCCCTACCATTAATGCTGTGCTTACCGTCCAATCTCCTTACACATCAGTTACACGCAGCGGATACATACTTACATAATGAGGGTGATACAATGTCGTTAGTCACCCACGTGACTAACAAGGCTACTACTACTACATACAGCATCGGTCTGATGGACCGGAATCCCGAGTACTACACATCTATATTACATACTCCATTCATCAATCAAATACAACAATGCTCCATTCAATACTTACTCCTCCATAATCCATACAATACAATATACTTAACCGAGTCTACTAGGATCCTTGTACAATTATAATATCTCTTCCAAGTTCATACATACTCACTAAGAGTCTACATCTACCCATTCCTCACAACTACTTACTTCCTAAGTACAAGGGTGTGCCGCCGGTCTCTTACCTTGACCACATCCGCTTCAGGTACCTGCACACTAAAAACGTTCCCCCTAGGGGGTCAGCTTTCGCTGCGCATGATAACCGCATACCCCGCGTACTAGTGACAGTACGCCGACCACTTGGTCGAATACATGCAGTTCATTTTCATACAAACATACATGCATACATGCTCTTACACACAATACAATCATACTTACGCAAGGCATACATACACTTCATTACATACAAGGAATACAATATAACCATCCAATACATACTTACCTTCTTCTGAATGCACATGCTCATTACATACACAGTATACAGTACTGGTTAGCTTCATTGGTCCACCCGGGTTAATCGGGTGGAGATTACTCTTTTACTCATTACTTCATACATACGCATACATACTCATACTCATACTCATACATACTTACTTACTCTTACTCTTACTCATGTTAAGTCGTCGGGACCTCCGGCCCTGGGGACTACTCCGTCCCACCTCCGGGATTTACTTGACTCACCAATCCGGGATGCTACCCATTTAAGGGGTTTGGGCCGCGGACCAGTTTAAGAGTCAGGAATTGCAGCCAACCTCTTGTGACTCCGCATCCTCACGCGTGGCCGAAGCTATATCGGACTTCTACTCATTCCAGTTTACTCACTTAAGTTAGGAGTTAGGTAGTTAGGAATTAGCAGAAGTCATTCACACAAGCCACATATTCAATACTTGCTCAATACTCATCCATACGAAATACACTACATTACATAAGTACAATACAAGATACATACACACTTCATTCTCATTTAATCATTTCATGAATTATACAAACTATTGTTCAAGACAAATGTATCAAGAACAATATAAACAAGCACAAGTAAGTGCGAGATAATCCGATTCATGCATTTATCTTATTTAGGTGATCAAATAAGCACACAAATCGGGGTAACCAGATTAGGATACAGGGCATGAAGAAATCATACCTTTCACCGTTGTACTTGTATCCCAACGTTCCTCCGGTGTTCACAAATCAAGTTCCTATGATATACATATAATCGAATGATTACTCTAACTATCATGAACTCAATTCGATTACTCTTACATTCCCTAATTCATACTTACTAAGTCTTTACATTCTTTACACTTATATTTCATTTACTTTCTTTTCATTACTTATCCATGGTTACTTACATATATACATGTGTATAGGTGGGTGTACATATATATATATATATATATATATATAATACTAGTTATAATCTATAGTTTTTTTTTTTGTAAGTTATGGGTCGTCCGACCCAGCGTCCGACCCAAGCCCTGGGTCGGACCATTCCAGTAGATTACCATTCTCTGAAATTCTCCCCGTCCGACCCAGCACTATTCCGTCCGACCCATACCCTCTGGGTCGGACCGTTCCAGAAGGTTTCGGTCCCGTGTCCAAGCTCCGTCCGACCCACTGTCCGACCCAGACTCTGGGTCGGACGAAGTCAGGAGCTTCGACCTTGAAATTTTTTGCTGTCCGACCCACGTCCGATCCACGGCCCTGGGTCGGACCATTCCAGAAAGGTTTACCGTCGTTACTCAAGGCCTGTCCGACCCACGGTCCGACCAGGCTCTGGGTCGGACGGTAGCAGAACCTTGCTACAGCCCTTATTTTCTTTCCCAATTTCACCATTGCTTCCCCAATCTTCCTACATACATCCTAACATGTTTTAGTACTATTTAAACATTCTAAATCACCTTAATTCATCCACCAAATCCATTACTAAATCCATCAAACAACTTACACAATTTCCTCACTTCCTTTCCATACTTACAACAGTTTTTTCACCCTTCAATGCTACAGATTTTTTTCCAACCTCTAACACTCAATACACCTATTACCCATACCATTACTAGCATCCCAAATATATCTCCAAGCAATTACAACATCTATACAAGTCCAACATTCGTTTTACTAAGTCTTGTACTCTCCTTCTTCCTAATTCCTCCAATGAAATCCAATACTTCTTGCTACAGATTTTCACCTTAATCTCTATCCTCCAACATTCCTTCAACTAATGCTACTCCTAGCATTCAAAATGCATTCCTTTACATCCTAGTTCTTCTCCCCACTCAACTCCTTTCAATTCTGTTACAAGGTGGTTAACTGCACTCTAAGCTCTCCAAGTACACCTTGTTACTACCTAGGTTGTTTCCTCTTCTTACACAACTAAGTCCCCAGATTCCTAGACCAATTTTGACATGGTCTCCCCTGCATTTTTACACTCTCACCACATTGTTTATTCACCCATTATCATCATCTCACCTGTTTTCAACAACATTAACACAAGGCTTCCATATACAATTTCCAACACTAAAACACTACCATAAATTCCTGCACAACATCTCATTCCCAAGCTAGTTTGTAACAGTTTTAAAATTGTTTCCAAGGGTTTAAAACACTTACATTCTCTATATATTACTCTACTACTCAATACCATTTTCATTACTAAATTCAAACTTCTACCAATCTGTTACTACACATATATACAAGGCTACACAAAAGAGCATTTGTACCTTGTTTCTCCTCTAGATTTTCTTTCTCCTTCTTTCTTCTTCCTCCTCTCTTTCTCCACCGGTTTAGCAAACACAAATTCTACTCTACAACCCATATACATACACATTTCAATACACTAAAAACTAACCCTAGCTATATTAAGCTTTAAATAGGTTTTAGGGTTTAGAATTCTCATTACCTTGCAAGGGTGTAAAGAAGCTTGGAGTGGCTCAAGAACAAAATTCCAACTCCACCAATAAGGCCAAAATCGGCTAGCATAAAGAAGCAAGCAAGGGTTTTAGTTTACATTTTCGTTTTGCCCTTGAGGCTAGGAAAAGATGGTTTTTAAGAATATTTTTACCTCAATAGAACAAGGAGGAGGAGGGCCTTCAAATGGTGGTCTTGAAGCTTAAATGGGACATACCCATAAAAACGAAAATGTTGGTTTTCGAATTTTGAAAGGATGGAAATGTAGCTCTTGATAAGAGGATTCCAATGGTATACTTTTATAATTTTTGGAAGAGATTTGAGGGGGTTACAAGAGGAGAGAAGAGAGGTTTGTGTGGGTTCTCTTATTCACCATGGAAATCGGTTGAGAGGTAGAAGAAGAGAAAAAAGAGAGTGAGGGTGAGTGTGTTCACGTGAGAGGAGAGAGAATAGAGATAGGAGAGAGAGTGGTGAGTGAATAAAGTGAGGAGAGTGTTTTACTTTATTGTTTTGTCTTTTATTATAAGAGGAGAGTGTGAGGGGAGAGTCCCCATTGGACAACACACAGCCCTTATGGGTTTCTAAATTCTATTACAATATTGGACACATAAGTTTGTGTTATTTATGTTTCTACCCCACAACTTCCCGTTTTTGACAATTTTTACTAACTTCTCGTTTTATTGATTTTATTGGTTCTAAGGCTTCACTAATATTTATTAATGATTATTTAGTTGACCAAATTGTTACGAGTCTATTTGACCCGCTTAAGTCACGTTTTCCCCAGTTACCTCGAAAAACACGCGCTTTAAGGTTCGTTAGTGACTTTAATCCGTTTTAAGGATCCGTTTTCTTTCGGGAGTCGTTCCCATATATTATTAGGTATCTTTTAAACCTTTGGAATC
>JAIOTZ010001390.1:0-34342 GCA_023374045.1 Limonium bicolor
AACTTATCTTCATTTCTCCTTTCCCTTCTCAATTCACACGTCTTCTTCCTTTCTTCTTGCTCTCCATTCACGTTTGCTACAGCAACACCAACACCATCACCATTTTCCATCTTTGAACCCTTGTAAAACCTAGCTCACTTAACCAAATCAAAAACAAACACCACCATTCTCTTCCTCTCATCAAGCTCTTCATTCCTATCTTCTCAAAATTTCAAGATCACCATTTCGGTGCCATGGAGTTCCACCATTGATGGAGCTTGAGCTTGTCTTTCCACATATTATTGATCTCCTTTGCTCCTAGGTAAGGAATCTCAAAGAAAAATCAAGTTTCCTCCATGTTTTGTGTGTGACCGAAAATATTCATTGATGGAGCTCTTTGTGTTGCTTTGTTCTAGCTCCATTTGAATCCTTCAAGGACTAGGTGGAGTCCTCTCTTCATAGATATTCAAACACCCTCCAAAGATTAAGGTAAAACAAACTACATTAATGTTTTGAAATAATGTAAACCTAGGGTTTGCAATGAGATGGAGCTTAAAGCTTGAATACTCATTATGTTGTTTGTATAATGTTTAGTAGTTGGCAAGGAACCAAATGCCTTACCGGTTTTACAAGGAAACAAGAAAGAAATTTGTGAGGAAAAGAGGTAAACAAGCTACCTCAATGTAGTTTAAATGCCTTAGGAAAATGAGCTTGATTTGCTTAATAAAATACCTAAGGAGCCAATGGCAAATGAGCTAGTAAAATGCTCTCAAGGAGACTAGTAAAAGAACATATGTATTGGTGTATGTATTTGCAGGTCAAAGGCATACTTATGTGGGAAATTCAGTGTTTATGGTTTATGCAATTTAAGGGCCTAAGAGCCATGTTATTTAAGGGCCTAAGTGCCAAGCAATTTAAGTTATGCACTATATTGTGATGTAGTGCTTAATGTGTGAAGTTTGTGTATAAAAATGTGTTTGATGGATTTTAGGTGTTTTGAATGAAATAAGGTAAAAACCTAAGTGTTTGGATGTGAGTATATACAAGAGAAGCTATGGCCAAATTTGGGGAAAATGTGTGAGAAGTTCTAAGTGTTTTAAATGGTCTTGGTGAACTAGGAAGTGTTAAAGGTGAATAAATGTTTACTTGAGAAGAAAACATGTGTTAAGGTGATTTAGAGTGATGCAAGGATTTAGGTGTTATCTAGGAAGTTCTAGGAATTCAAGTTGTGTTTTGAGAATGTATTTAAGTCTTGGAGGAGTTTGTTTAAGGTTTAGGTAATGTTGATATCCAAGGAATAAGTGTTGATTAAGTAAGATGTGAAAAAGGAGATTTAGTTAGTAAGAAAAGAAGTTTGAGAGATGATGTTAAGGTGTAGAGGAAACACCTTGGTGTAGTGGTCATTATTGGTGAACTACCACTTATAAATCTTAAGGAGAAAACATCCCAAGTGCTAGGAATTTGTAAGAAATTGTGAATGATAAGATGGTTTTGGTGAGTGATTCAAAGAGTTTAGCACATGGCTAAAGGTGTGCTTGATGTGCCAAATGATGTTAGGAAACATTATGAGGCTTTAGGAGAAGTTTGGTGAAATTGGTTAAGTGTTTAAAGACTTGGAAATTGAATGTTTTGCCGTGTCCGAACTTCCGTCCGGACATGGAAGTTCGGACAGGCTCTGTGGGTAAAGGATTTTCTCACTCTCGAACTGTGTCCGAACTTGGGAAGTCCGGACACAAGTTCGGACGTGACTGTTTCTATCTGGGATTTACTCTCGAACTGTGTCCGAACTTGGGAAGTCCGGACACAAGTTCGGACGTGTGTATGGTTTTCAGTATTAGGTCGCGGCTTGCGTCCGAACTTGGAGGTTCGGACACAAGTTCGGACAAGGTGTTGTATGGGCCAAAACATTTGTTTATGGTATGGAAATGGTGTGTAATGATGGGGATTGATAGGTAATGATGTTATAAGGTTGTTAAGGACATGATGGGTGAGTTTTAATGGTAATTAAGTGGGTGAAAAGTAGTATCAAAATGTAAAAGTAAAACAAGTTGAAATGTAAAGTTATGTAACTAAGTTAACGGGGAAAGTATAAGCATTAGACATTAAATAATCATGCTACCCCGATGTTAATAAAAGTACATGTAATGTTATCAGTTGTTCGAGAATTGCTCGAGGAACATAAGTGGACGTGGTAAAGTGGACTCCGGTGACAGGTATGGTTTTCTTGCAACCTGTGTCCTACCGGATTACACCGGCTTGTATGCCAATGTGTTTTTCTGTATGTTTGCCACGTTGTAAGATAAAACATGTAATGAGTTTACAGTAATTCATTATGTGGCGTGTTCAACTCCGATACCATTTAACCCGGAAGTGTTAACCTTAGTTAACTGAGTCTAGGATCACATGAGAGTTCGGTATTCGGAGTAAACGACCCGAACCATGGGACGTTCTAACCACGGCTATGCGTGAGTTGATTATGTGATGTTGTGTTGTGAATGTAGGGATCTCCCTTGTATGTTTAACCCAGTTGTAATACTGTAAGGTGTGTAGTTATGATAGACTCCATAGTGGGGTTCTAACTATATATCTAAAGTAAGTATGTACTAACAGTAGTGAGGAATCCGGTTTGGCCGGTCGCGCGTTGTTGGGAGAGGGTATCCTTCTGTATCCTTACCCTTCTCTTTGTTATGGTTGTTTCCCTCACGGGTTATGATCTCCCATTAGCTTATTCCAAAGCTTAGCTATTCTGACTTATGATCGGTTTAGGGGGAACATGTTTGTGTGGTGTGTTCGGGCCTCCAAACCCGAACCGCCTTAACTTAAGTTACTCGTCCAACTATTAGGACGGTAATGAGTGTTGTTGTTATTATATAACGAGCTTATCATGAGACTGGCCACATTCTCTAGGCTCACCAGTGTATAAACAATGTTTGGGTCGGTTCCTAAGAGAGCCACTCCCGTTGTTATGTATTTTGTTGAGATGCAATTCTATTGCGGTATTATGTTGTGCACGTGAAAACGGCAAAGTGTTAAGTGTTGTATGTAGTGTATGTTGTAGGTTGTATAATGTGGAGTGTGTGGATCATGGATATGATTCCCAGTTGTGATAAGAGGCGTTTAAGGATAACCCGATTTAAGGGTATGTGTCGTCTATTAAGGAAGTAGCTCCATTAGAGGAGGAACACTCTAGGGATGATGAATACCATGAGTGACTTATTAAGTAAGGATATATTATCCGCTTGTTGAGCCCGTCGAGGCGAAATGATTATGTGTGTGTGTTTACAGTTGCATGCATGATTTAAAAATAATCAACCGCATGCTAAGACGACAATTAGTTGTGCGTGGCCCGGTAGCATGTGGGCTGCGGGATTACCATACCAGCAAAGGTGCTGAGCCCCTTGGGGGCCACCCTTCTCTTCTTTTCCTATTTCAGGTACAAGGAGCTGGAAGCCGTTCGAGAGTAGGACGGGTAGTCGTTGTACATGGGTAATCGTTATTTGTGTATACAGTAGGCGTAGTAAGACCGAAATTGTTATCGGCATTAGTTATAAATACTCGGTATAGTTGGAAGGTGTTGTTGTTGTGTGTTAATGGAAAGGGATAGTAAGGTGTAGTCGCTCGGGAATTTAGCCCATCAGACCGGTACGATGTGTATGTATTAGCCTTGTTAGCCACGTGGGTGGCTAACGGCGTGTAACACCAACGAGATAAGTAATGTGATGAGGTTGTTTTCCGCTGCAGTTTATTGTAAGTGTGTTATTGTTGGATGGGGTGTTACAGTTAGACTTCTAACAAAAATTATAAATAAGATTTGGAGTAGTTTTACAAGAGTTTACCTTAGAAATTTATCAAGGTATTTTTGATACACCTTGTGATGATTGTAGATCCAAGTTTCCTTCATGAAATAATGAAGAGAACATAGGTTTAGAAGTTCCTAATTTTCAAAAATTGATTAAGGTAATTTACTAGGATTTTCAACATAAAAATATACCTTAACTTGATCTTGTTGTTCCTTGTGTTGTTGTTGAATCTAGGAACCTCCTTGGAACATCTAACCTTGGCGAAAATAGTAAGCTTTCTAGGATGATTTCTTGCTTCAAGACTTAGTAGATTTAACTAGGAATTTACATAGAAATGGTGTTAGAAGTTAGATCACCATTAATGGAGCTTAGAAGCTCTAAGGAAGAACTTAGCAAATGAAGAAGAAAAGAGAGAGTTGAGAGGGCTTACTCAATCGGCCAAGGCTGGGCAAGGAAATGAGTGTTGTCTACATATGGTCGTAAGACAAGAAAACAAAGGAATCAAATTGGAAATTATTGTCATGTAACATGTCATTATTCTATGACTTGTTTTTTGATTATTTGATTTTATAATTTACTACAAAAGTCTCTCCATTTAGACTAGACATACGGCTGATTGGCAAGAAGATAATGGGGACTTGTTTGATGATTGAAACTAGAAGACAAGAGTTATGGTAGGTAGTTGTCTTCTTTGAATTTTCAAAGTCAATTAACATGTTAATTTCTTCCTTCTTTTCCTTATTATTCTCGGTTGCTTAGGTGGTAGATAACAATTGATTTTTGTTTAATTGGAGACAAAGGATAATGCTTGTTAGGTTTGTGTTTTATTGACTAATCAATAAGGCAATCAAACCCCATTATTTTGATTGAAGTCGGTAGTCAAGGCTACTACAAAGACTTTGATTTTGTTTATATTAGACATAGATCTACGCTAGTTAGGTACATGTTCCCTTGAATTAATTTAGTATCAATCATACTCCTTATTTTCTTGGTCCCAATCGGCAGTATTAGGCTACAGCAAGGCTGTTTTAGTTGTTTTGTTACAAGGCACATGTATAAGGTAGCTCTAGGTACTTACTTTAGCATTTTAATTTCATTGTTTTCATATAATCTAATCTTCTTGTCTTCTTTGCAGGTCATACGGTAGATTAAGGGCTTATTTGACTGCACTACTTAATACATTATCACATGGTATGTGATATGATGATTCAGCATCCATAAGCAACATTTTCAAGTGAAACTAGCCCAAAAATGGCCCTAAATGGCGCATGTACTAGGGATCAAATGGGATTAATTTTTGAATTAATTCCTGTCACAGTATATTGTACTAAGACCATATTATAACATGTAATATGTCACAAAATTTATTTGGTACATTTATAATAAGGTAAAAGGTGAAAGTTTTAAGATAAAAATGTTGATTTTAGGTACCTTTTGACCCAAAAATCGCCCCCATTTGTACTATGGATTTAATACTGGAATTAATTTATTTAGATGCTCAATTTATCCCCTTTTAAGATTATCAACTCGTGGCTCCTCAAAAACTTCAAGGCAATTGCGTAGAACACATTTTTGTGACACCCGAAGGTACGTTTTTGTGCTTTAAGGATTTTCTGAAAATAATTAGTCGCTATGAGTTCCAAGTGTTTATTGACATTGTTTATAGTCAATAATAATATGTTAAGGTGTTACATTGAGTTATATGGGGTTATATCAACTCAAAACACAACTCCCGGGCTAACCGGGCAAAAAGGAGCGTTAAGAAATTCGTCCGAGCACTTTGTTTATTTTTGAGGAAGTAGCTCGTGCATTCTCTTTAGAATGTTGAATAATGATGTTAGGAACTCTAAGAATGAGTTTTATAGGAGTTTGTGCCACCTCGGCACTCCTCCTAGCATTCTCGGGGGTTTATGGGGCCCCCATAAGGCATCTCCTAGCACTTTGCGTTTAACTGAGAATTTAGCTTGAGGACTTCATCTTATATGTTTAATAGAGTGTTATGGTGCATTTGGAATGAAGTGTAATGCTGTACTTCATCCTATAATGTATTTCCGGGACTTTCGGGCCTTTAGGGCCTTTAAGGGGACTCCCAAGCATATTGTATTTTTACTCAGTTTTAGATGAGGTCCTGAATTCTAAGGGTCATATAATGATCTTAGGTTACCTTCATATGAGGTTTATAGCTTATATAACTTGTTTAGCTTAAGGTCGGGCTTTAACGCTCGTTTTAGACCTTAAGGAGTTTAGGTGTGTTTTAACGCCTAAGTGTTTATATCCCTTCTTAGGGTTTAATAATCCCCTAAATAATATATATTTACCATTATTTAATTATTTAAAGGTTAGGGGTATTTCACTAGGAAACCCCAGAAACAAATTCGTACGGCTTGCGTGCGGCTTTCGATGTTGGATCTGACCTAACTGCTCGTTTGGTTATTGGAATGTTAATTCATAGAATAAGATTACTGGAATAGAATTATAATAATAGAATGATCTCGTTTGGTTGTTATGATGTGAATACTTAGAATTTGATGTTTCTTTTGTTTTGTTGGCAATAATGATAGGAATATACTTGAAATACAGTATACAATTACGAATCTATCATTGATAAGTAACACATTATAATTGTTTGTTGTGTGATAAACTATAAATTTTAATTATATATATTAATTTGAAAATATGTAAAAAATTATATATTTATTACAGAATAATTAATAAATTTTACTCTTCAGAATTATAAGAATCCAAAAACTAATTCAATAAATTATTTTTTTAAAAAATCTACTATTTAAGTTTTCTGGATAATATTAATTGATATGAATATAAACCATAAAAGAAATATTATACTATCTTGTAATATGAATGTGATCAATATAATTTGAAATCAGATGCGGATAAATAGTCTTTTAAACTATTACTAATTATTCAAAATTTTAAAACATTCTACAAGGAAAATAACAAACTAATAAAATTACAATGTAAACTTCTGATTATATTAAAATTATTATAGTACAAAATATTTTATTATATTTCACAATGATTAATTATAAGTATTATACTTGTTAAGTCATGATTAATTGAAAAATTATTTCTACACACTATTAAGTTTTAACTATATATCAAAGTTATTATAGAGTTATACCGTGCTTAAAAATTAAAGAACAATTTTATACGCTTATATACTTTATTTCTCTCTTGGCATATCCAGTATCAAATTCAAATTTATGTTTTTGAATTTCCTTAAGTAATATTTAATTTAATTAAATATATTTTTTAACTGAAAATATGTGTTCAAAATAATGTAAAAACTAATTATTTTATCAAAATTGAACAATATAATATTGAAAAAGTAAGTGACAGCTATCACATATATATTCACTTATAGTAAAATATTTAATTATTAGTCAAAATTGCGTTTTTAATTTTAATGGTATTATTTATTCTAGTTAAAATAAAATAACCTTATTTTAAGTGTTAATATATTTGATTTTTTTATTATAAATATGAACATATGATACATAATATGTTGTTTTAATATATATATAACATCTAATGTATGTACTCATAATAAAATGGTTTATTATTTATTTATTTAATATATAATAATAATTCATTTATAATTTAATATGTATATATACATGATAAATTAATTATATTATTTAGAGAATTTGGTCACTTGCTTGGAATAGCAATTCCCAACGTATTCCGAGTGAGTTACCAGCAAATTGGAATAAGCTAAATTCCTAGAATTTGTTTTCTCCGTACCAAACATGAGAATAACTATAATTACAATAATTCTGATGCTATTCCCTTGTACCAAACTGACCCGTAAGTGTATCTCATTAACATTCAATGGCGTTTTCAACTCAAATTAGTGTTTAATCCTGTATGAAATAGACTGGACTTTGTGGCGGAGTTTGTGAAATCCCTCAATTTATCCGGTTTATAGATGTGCCTTTTCATGTGCACTCACTAAAGGATTTGGTCATAAATTGATAACTCTTCTACATTTCATTGCTATTTTTCTTTTTCATAACAGTTGGTGGAATAACAGAGTTAAGATTCCCAGTAGTTGGATATAGAACTTCTATTTGTTTATGTTCCTTAGTCATGTAAAACAAATGGTAGCTGCGAAGAACTGGTCACTGGTAGGCCCATCCTCTAAACCATATCAAACTTTCAAATGGAACTCTTAGTAGACTTCTCGCCTTATGTTCATACAAACTAAAAGCACAACTCATGGAAATTATTAATTGAATGGTTTGTGTTGAAGTATATAGATGAGTTGGACAAGAGCAGCTACTTTGCTTGTGGGATATTTTTGTGAACCCTCACTAGCAAATTCTGAACTAAACATTTACGGTGAATCCCAATTCGTTCTTCATAATATTTTTCTCGGATGATCTCTCAGTTCTAGAAATACCATCTTAAACTGATTATCTACTTATGCCCTTCATGTCTAGTGAGTACGTTTTTTTTTTTGATAATTAACTGCATAAGCAGTGATAGGCATAGTTCGCATCTTGACGATGCACTTGCCATGCGTACAAAACGAAAGCACTAGTACATGAATAAAGAGAGAACGTTACGAGAGTTAATAAAAGCATGATACAGGATTTGGGGGAGAGAAGTTGTTGGTTTGTCCATTCCCAAATGCTGCGTTTCACCGATATAGACGCCTCAGCCCAAGATGGTGGCGAGTCTTCAAAGATAGCCTTGTTACGGAGGTCCCAGATTTTCCAAAGTGTGTGAATTAGAGTTGATATCCAGACTCTCCTAACTCCATTTCAAACTTATGAAGGAGCGAAGAAGAAATTTCATAGCTAGAGAAAATGGGAGAATGCGAGCCTTTTGTTATTCATATGCTTGCGCTTAGAAAGAATGAATTACAGGAGAAGGAAAACCACGCTTTATATAATAGCGGGTAAGAATAGAAAAGGCAACTAATTAATTAGGCTAGGCAACTAATTAATTAGGCTAAAATAGGAAACAGAATAAGAAAGAATAAGAAAGAAACTAATTACAAGGAAACTAAATATAATTCTAACACCCCTCTCAAGCTCTAGGGTGAAGACCATAGAGATTGGGTTGAAATGTCATCGGATAGCAGTATCATCTCGTAATCCCAGTTGGGGAAGAATAGCAGTGTATTGTTTCCCTATAATTACTTTAGTCAAAGGATCAGCTAGTTGTAATCGACCAGGGATAAATTCGACTGATATAAGTCCTTGCTTCAGCTTCTCCCGCACATAATGACGGTTTAAGTCAATGTGCTTAGTTTTGGCTATATAGACAGCTGCCTGATTATCACATTTGATGGGAACAGGGGCAATGCTAGTCATTTCTAATTCAGACAGTAATCGGGTTAACCAGGCCAATTCTGTCGTGAGTCTCCTCATGGATATATTCGGCTTTGGCAGTAGACAAAGCAACAGTGCTTTGTTTCTTTGATTTCCAGGAAATCAGAGAAGCTCCCAGGGTAATAAAATATCCACTCACAGACTTTCTAGTCGATGGACAGGCTGCCCAGTCAACATCGCAATAGGAGATTAGATCATTTAAGTCACTGTTATTCAGAAGGAGTCCAAAACCTGAAGTCCCTTTGACGTATCTGAGAGCATGGTGAGCAGCTTTGAGATGAGCTTCAGTAGGACTGCTAGAAAACTTGCTCAGGAACTGGACTGTATAGCATAAATCGGCCTGGTATTAGTCAGGTAGTTCAATTTTCCTACAATCTGGCGGTAGACAGTAGGATTAATGAGGCGTTTATTGTTTTTATCATCAAACTTCAAATTGTATTCCATTGGAGCAATAGTAGGCTTGCAGTCAGAATGGCAAAACTTGTTAAGTGTCTCGCTGATGAATTTTCTCTGAGTAACGACCAAACCTTCTGGAGTATTTAAGAACTCCATTCCCAGAAAGAAACGTATTAAACCAAGGTCTTTGATCTTAAAAACAGTATTGAGCTCCTGTTTGATCTTGTGGATTTCAGTCATGCTGTTTCCCGTGGCAAGAATGTCATCCACATAACAAGAATATGTAGACTGACCTTGTTCTTTCTTGGTAAAAAGGGAATAGTCGTTGAGTGACTGGGTGTAACCCAAAGTCTGAAGGAAGCTGGTGAGCTTAGAATTCCATTGCCTTGACGATTGTTTTAGTCCGTATAAGGACTTCTTAATCTGCAAACTCGTTTATCTCCTTCATTTAAGTAACCCTTTGGAGGAATCATATACACTTCCTCGTCAAGGTCACCATTGAGGAAAGCGTTGTTCACATCAAATTGGTGAACATCCCAGCCCCTCTTGACAGCAATAGCAAGGATAGATCGTGTAACAGCCCAGTAATCAACCCACTTGTGTGATATTGTCCGCTTTGGGCCGCAGCCCGCACGGTTTTGCTCCCAGGGTACCATCCCCAAAAGGCCTCACACAAGGCAAGAGTATCCCCACACCTATAAGGTGTGGTTCGTGCGCTCTCCCGATCGATGTGGGAGGTGACCCCTACACTGGGTATCACACTCTACCCCCCTTGGGAGCCCAGCGTCCCCGCTGGCACACCGACCTGGGCCTGGCTCTGATACCATCTGTAACAGCCCAGTAATCAACCCACTTGTGTGATATTGTCCGCTTTGGGCCGCAGCCCGCACGGTTTTGCTCCCGGGGTACCATCCCCAAAAGGCCTCACATAAGGCAAGAGTATCCCCACACCTATAAGGTGTGGTTCGTGCACTCTCCCGATCGATGTGGGAGGTGACCCCTACACTGGGTATCACAGATCGCACGGTTGTCATCTTAGCAACAGGTGAGTATGTTTCCTGGTAGTCGATTCCTTCCTTCTGATTGTAGCCCTTTGCTACTACTCTAGCTTTGAATCTTTCAATTCTACCATCAGATGCAAGCTTCACTTTGTAGACCCATCGACTGCCAATAGGTTTTCTGCCTTTACATGGTTCCACAAGTTACCAAGTTTGATTGTCTTCAAGAGCGTGTATTTCATTATGCATAGCAGTGATCCATTCATCTTTGGAAGAATCCTCTTCATAACTCTCAGGCTCAGTAACATCTTGTTCTGTCTGAGATTCAATACACATGCATCTTGAAGGAATAACATCCGTAAGGGTGCTAATTTTTGTAGTGCCCAGAAAATAATCCTGAAGGTGAGCTGGAGCATTTCTGATGCGTGTGGATCATCTTGCATCAGGTTGGTTAATAGTTTGTTCGGTGGGGTTGTGTTGGTCAGAATTATCATTGTCGTTAGGTTTGTAGTGATCCCCTTCTAGATCGTTTTCCCCCTCTAGTGTGGTTAAAGATTGATCATGGTGCTGATGGGTAACATCAGGAATATCATCAACATAGTGATGAGAGTCAGGAGTGGGTTGATTAGCAGCAAACTCAACTGGTGTGGTGTTAGACAGTTTTTCAATTTCAGCAGGAAAGGTATTTCTTTAGATCAATCTCCATATTAGTTGGTATATGTTTGAAAGGAAACAAGGATTCATAGAAGATTACATCCTGGTTGACAAAAATTTCTCTGGTTTCAAGATTTAGCAGCTTGTATCCCTTTTGGTGGATGGGTTGGCCCAAGTAGATACATGTTGTGGATCTGGGATTGAATTTGTTTCCAATTCTGCCTGTGATAGTGGCAAAGCACAAACATCCGAATATTTTCAAGTTCTTATACTAAGGCTTCTTGTTGAATAAAACTTCATATGGTGTCTTCATATTGATGGGTTTACTGGGGAGACGATTGATCATGAAGGTAGCATGGAGAATACATTCCCCCCAAAATTCAAGGGGAACATTAGACTTGAAAAATAGGGCTTTAGCAGTCTCGAGTAGATATCTATGTTTCCTCTCAGCTATCCCATTTTGCTGAGGGGTATTAGGGCATGTGGTCTCATGCTTTATGCCATGTTTCTCAAAGAAATCTCTCCCCTCAGAACTAGTTCCAAGTTCTCTAGCATTGTCGGATCTGATCACTTTAATTTGTTTAGAAAACTGAGTTTTTACATATTGAATAAACTGTTTTATCACTTTGAAAGCATCACTCTTATGTCTTATCATGTAGACCCATGTGGCACGGCTAAAATCTTCTACAATGGTAACGAAGTACTTGAATCCATCGTGTGTCTCCATATGAAAAGGCCCCCAAGTGTCAATATGGACCATCTCAAAAATAGTGTTGTTTTAATACTGCTGTTCCCAAAAGGTAGTCTATGAGCCTTAGATTTATTACAAGCTTCACAAAAGAAATTGTCAATGTCTTTCTGTTTGATACTATGTAAAATGTCTAAACCTCTCAGCTTGTCGATTGGAACATGGCCAAGCCTGCAATGCCGTTCATCGATAACAGAGATGGAGTTGCAAATAGTGCTCCTCCTTTTGCTGCAATAACTCTGGAACAGGTGTTTGTCCATGATGTATGATCCTTCCTTGACAGCTCCTATCTGAAAGAGATCATTCTTCAAAGGGTCCTGCACAAAACAACCCTCATTTCCAAAACAAATTAGACTGTTTAACTGGGCAGCTAACTTGTGGATAGAAAGAAGGTTAAAACTGAAGCCTTCTACACAAAGGACATCACGAAGATTGTAATCAGGACATATCAGAATCTGTCCAATATAATCAATCACTTTGACATGGTTATCAGGCATCCTAATGCGCTTCAAAGTTTCATTTTTCTTGATGGAATTCATGATGGATTTGTCACAACAAATATGGTTTGAAGCACCTGAATCTAGAATCCACAAATCCCTGAAACTATCTTTACGCACAACAGCACTAAGACACAAAGAATTACCGGAAAAACTGCACATAGCGGATTTTCCTTGATTGCTGAGTAACTCTGAGAGCTATCACTAGTACAAAACAGACCTACCGCGGCGCCCCTATTGCAGCGGTTGTAAGAGGAACCGCTGCAATAGGATATTTTCAAATTTTCGGATCACCTACCGCAGCGGTTGTTAGCTAGGAACCGCTGCGGTAGGTAGGTCAATTTTTTCAAAAAAAAAAAGCAATCTATCGCAGCGGTTCCTATAACAACCGCTGCAGTAGACTAATTTTCCCGGTTATTCTTTTTAAAAATTTCACTTTCCCGGTTTTTTTAGCCTATTGCAGCGGTTGTTACTAGGAACCGCTGCAATAGACTATTTGTTTTAATATAAAAGTTTCTCCTTCGATAACTTTGCAACCCTAACTGGTCGCGGCGAACAAGACGGCTCTGCGCTCTCTTCTTCTCTTCACTCACTGTCAATGGCGAACAAGGTACGCATGCTCTGCGCTCTCTTCTTCTTGCACTCGTTAATTCTTCTTCTCTTCCCTCATGGTAATATTCTCGAACTTATCTTTATTACTTCGGTAATTTTGCAACCCTAACTGGCAAACCAGATGCTCTGCGCCTCCGTTATACATTCTCAAGCGGTAATGTTACAACCCAAACTGGCGAACAAGAACATATATGTTGCGTGCCTCTTTCTCTTCTTATATCTGCGCCTCTTTCTCTATAATTTTGCAACTCTGATTGGTGAACAAGGAACAAAGGTTGCGCCTTTGTATTCTCTTCTCATGGTAATTTTGCAACAGATTTGGTGAACAAAGAACATGTTGTGCGCCTCTTCCGGCCACTATATACTCACGATAATTTTACAACTTCATCTGGCGAACAAGGAACACGTTTTGCTGAATCTGAGAAGAGAACTCGGTGAACTCGCGAACGTTGCGCGAGGAAGAAGATGAAACAGCTATTTTTTTTTAAAAAAAAAAATACCTATGGCAGCGGTTCCTAGCTAACAACCGCTGCAATAGGTATGTTTTTTTTGTCCTGAAACCCACCTATGGCAGCGGTTGTTAGCCAGGAACCGCTGTCATAGGTTACCTACTGCAGCGGTTCAATAACCGCTGAGGTAGATCAATACCCTATCGCAGCGCACCTCATCGCAGCGGTTCTAGAACCGCTGCGATAGACCCAAAACAACCGCTGCGGTAGGGTCTTTTTCTACTAGTGTATTGTAACTGCTGCGCTGTGAAGCCCATGTTCGGCTGGGGATTCTCTTTAGGTAGAGTGTTCTTTCCATCTTCCTCCTCAAAGCTGATATTGGCAGCCATGCTCCTGTCAAATTTGCCTTTCATCTTCCTCTTTTTGATAAAGCATTTATCCTCTAGATGCACTCTCTTGCCACAGTGAGAATATATGATTATCTTCCCAGATTTCTTGAAACAATCTTCTTCAAGGTGTCCTTTTTTTTATAGTAGTTGCAATGAAGATTTTTCTTCTTTTCAACTTGCCACATGTTATCAGAAACTGATTTGAAGGTTTGATTAGCAAAACTCATTGAATCATTCCCTTTCCCAGTTTCAGCAGTAACCTGGTTTTGTTTTTCTTCTTGTAATAGATGAGATCCAAAGAATTAGAACAGCCGAAGGAGAGAGATGTTGGGAGAATTGATTTGCGGAATATGGTAGGGATAGATCGGAATTATTTGCTATGGTACCATTTCAAACTTATAAAGGAGCGAAGAAGAAATTTCATAGCTAGAGAAAATGGGAGAATGCGAGCCTTTTGTTATTCATATGCTTGTGCTTAGAAAGAATGAATTACAGGAGAAGGAAAACCACGCTTTATATAATAGCGGGTAAGAATAGAAAAGGCAACTAATTAATTAGGCTAGGCAACTAATTAATTTGGCTAAAATAGGAAATAGAATAAGAAAGAAACTAAATATAATTCTAACTCCCCACGGGGGAGGTTAGTGTCACACCATATTTCGAACAAGGATGCATAGGAGTTGGGGAAGAATATTTGGACCCCCCACCATGAGAGGATGTCTGTCCAGAGGAGGTTTGTTTTTGAGCAATGGAGGAATATGTGCTATGAGTTCTCCAATCTGGTTTTACAGAAGATGCACATTAGCTGGGAGATTGGGAGGATATTTTCGAAAAACACCTTGTCTTTGGTTGCCAATTTGTTATGCAGTAGGAACCATATCAGTAACTCCTTTTTGGGAGGAGCAAGTCTCAGCCAAAAGTGCTTGTGCCACGATGGGATATTATTGTTTTTCCACTGACTAGCTTCATAGTAGTATGAGTTTGCATAGAATTCTCCTACAGGGGAGACCGACCATCTTATCTCGTCGGGGGAGGTGGTCTGTTGCATTTGGAAGGAGTCTAGAAGGCTGAACACTCTTGCTACTTGCTCTTCTTCGTAAGCAAAAAAACGGCGCCGCCAGATTAAGTTCCAGATCCACTGTGAGCCATTCCACCAACCTACCTCATTGATGATTGATGTCTTCTGTTCTGAGATGAGGTAAAGCTGTGGGAACATTTGCTTCACCCATTTATCAAGCCAAAAACGGATGGATGTGCCATCATTAACAACCCATTTCATATTTGATTCAACGATTTCTCTACTGCCCGGCGCCCATGTATAAAGAGAAATAATTTATTTCCAGGTTCCCATGATTTTTGTCTCAGCCCACGTTGAGTCAAAAGGTACAATATTAATATCGACACCGAAATTTGAGGAGACTACATGTTTCCAGAGCTTGTTACCATCCCGATGATATTTCCACCACCACTTGAGGAGGAGGGCTGCGTTCCTTATTTTGATGTCGCAAAGACTGAGGCCATCCATGTTTTTAGGACAGATTAGTTTTTCCCACGCCATTAGACAAATGGCCCTGCCTGAGCTAGATTTCCATAAGAAAGAGTGCTGGATCCTGTATATTTCTTTGATGATGTGCTTGGGGGCTTTAAAAAGACTGAGGGGGAGAGTTTCAAGGACTGATCTAATGAGGACTAGGCGACCGGCCCTTGAGAGGCTGGCTTTCCAAGAGGTGAGGCGGGATTTCATTTTCTGGATGACGGGTTCCCAGGTCTTGGAGCTTTTTGGGTCTGCGCCTATTGGAAGACCAAGGTACGAGAAGGGTGGGTGTTTGATACAACAGTTGAAGATTTTCGAGGCCATCTCCTCCTGGTCTGCACTGAGGTTGATACACACTGTTTTAGATTTGTTCTAATTAGAGCCCAGGGCGGACATGTCCAAGAACAATGTGATGCACCATTTGACCGATTCCAACTCTAGCTCGTCAGGCTGGCAGAAAATCAGAACGTCATCTGTGAATTTGAGATGAGAAACGTAGACCTTATTTACACCAACTAAAATACCTTTTCTGTCTCTGAGTTGAGCCGCACGGTCAAGAAGCCAATTAAGTCCTTCGGAGATGAGGATGAAGAGTAGGGGGAGCGGGTCTCCTTGTCGGAGGCCCCTATGTGGCTGGAAAGGGGTGGTCGGTGATCCATTTACTAGGAAGGACAGGCTCGGTGTAGTGATGCAAGATCGAATCCAGTTTCTCCAAGTCTCATTAAAACCATAGAGTTGCAAGACTTCATCAATGAAATCCCACGAAACACTATCAAAAGCTTTAGCAAAGTCTATTTTAAGGAGGATACCCGGCCGTTTCTTCTTCTTTAGCCAAGTAATTGTCTCATTTGCGATGAGTGGCCCTCGAGGATATGCCTTCCTTTGATGAAGGCAGATTAGGTTTCCCCCACTAATATGGGCATATGGACAGCGAACCGGTTCACCAGCAGTTTGGAAATGATTTGTAGATTCCTCCTACCATACTAATAGGTCTGTACTCCTCTAGTTTCCCAGCAGCTGGGAATTTTGGGATAAGGGTAATCCAAGTGACGTTTGAGCCTTGAGGGAGGGTATTGTCGAGAAAGAATGCCTGACTGCCTTGGTGATGTCATTTCCGATGGTGGACCAGGTGGCTTTGATGAAATGAAAATTCATCCCGTCATAACCGGGGGCTTTATTGCTGTCACAGGATCAGACTGCATCTTTGATCTCATCACTGGTTGGGATAGTGGACATGGCCAAGGAGTCTTCTTTGGTGAGCTTGTGGTTACCCAAGAAAAACGGGCTGGCGCCTGAGTTAATCGGTGCTTTGAAGAGTTGTTTGAAATGTCAGATTATGGTCTGCCTGATTTCTTTTGGTTTTGTGATTGTTCTTCCACGAACCTGCAAATAGAATACGGTTACGTTTCTTGTTCAGAGTAGCCTTCCTATGGAAGTACCTTGAATTATTATCTCCATCTTTGAGGTATCTCTCCCGGGAAAGTTGGGCCCAGTATCTCTCTTTGGCCCGTACTGCTTGCCACGGTTGATGGAGTAGGTTCAAGCGTTTCTCTTCAAGGGTTTGGTCGGCAGGGAGTTGCTCGACTTGGGTGTCTAAGACCTCAAGTTCTTTTAACAGATGGTCAAGCTTCGATTCCATGTCGCTGAAAATGTGCTTGTTCCAATCCCTTAGGGGTTGTTTTTGCTTTCAGCTTCGTAGTTATAGATTGGTCTCCAAGCTTGGCCCACTCCTCTTTGAAGAATTTACTAAAAGAGGGATGATTTGTCCATGCATTGAGAACTGGGAAAGGTTTTGGTCCCCACTCCAGCCTTTCAAGTTCGATCCAGCAGAAGCGGTGGTCTAATAGGCGCCATGGGTTAGCACGGGCTGAGATGGATGGGTAGGAGGCTAGTCACTCCGGTTGGGCAAAGGCCCTGTCAATCTTGCTCATGGATCGTTTATTACGCCACGTGAACTTGCACCCCAGGAGCGGGATTTCTTCCACTTCCATAGGGATTTCTTCCACTTCCATATCTTCAAGCCAGGTGTTAAATTCTCGCATGCTTTGGGAGATTAAGTTTTGGTTTCCTCCCTTGCGTTCCCCTCCATGCAGAACTTCATTGAAGTCTCCCAGTTGCATTATGGGTAGAGGTCTGTTTTGTTTGAGTGAGAACAATTCTTGGTATAGATCAAGGCGTTGTTGGGATGAGATGGGTGAGTAGATGAAGATTATAGTGCCATGGAAGTTGTCTTGAGGCCAGCAGATGTCCACCGCTATCCATCGACTTCCCAGACTTGGGTTGGTGACTTTGATAGTTGACGTTTGCCACATAACGATCAATCCCCCTTGTTGGCCTGTGGAGAATATTTCGAGCCATTCGGTGGATCCCCTTGGCTCCCACAGACCTTTGGAATCTGGGAGAGGTTTATTGTGGTGAGTCTCGAAGAGACCCACGAGGTTTGCCCCCACTCCATCACCTCCTTTCTTAGCATGGCCCAGCGCTCTCTCTTGTATGTGCTTTTGCCGCAGGAGGATTGTACTTCAAGAACAACACATCGGCGAAGAAGGAAAAAAGAACAAGCAGGGCGGAGCCAGAAATAAAAGTTGAGGGAACATATATAAAATTACAAATCATTATGGGGTTTTTGTAAAAATTTGCTTTAAAATTTTTTTTAGATTATATTTTTGTGTAATTTAACAAAGTTGGGGTTTTTTACTCCCTCCATCCCCCACTAGCTCCGCGGCTGAAGACAAGTTATCATATGTTACAGTGACATCTTAGGGTTTGAGGGGAAGACTAAACGGTTCAAAGAGTATATATGGTTTATGGCTTTTGGATGACCATGGAGATCAGTCGCACCATGTTCTTATTATACGCTAAGATTTATGATCAAATCATGCATGGATGAAATTGATGCAGAATCTGCTGACATTTCTTCTTTCAAAAGTGGGCTTGTGATTTTGTGCGCAGTGAGGTTACAACACAAAACAACTAATAGTTGATATTGACAGAGCCCAGGACAGTGATATGTCAGTTTGGAATGAGTCCGTTTGATGTCAACTGCTATTTTTACCAGACTAACTGGACTAGCAACCAAAATAAAACAAAGAAAAAAAGGTGGGTCAAGTCCAAAGCAAACAACACACCAAATTTCCCTGTGTTTAGTATATGTTGTGAATTGGGACTGAGGGAGCCAGTCGTATAGATGTCACGCTTAAAGGGAGTACCCAAATTGCACGGGTGTGCATTTATTTTCCAGTTGTGTTGTTTACCTACGTTAGGTGTGATCCTGTGGTTATAATTTGTATAGTGGACTGGATGCTGCTTTCAGAAATGCTACATCCACAGCGATGACTTGAGCGTTTCATTGTTAGAATTCACCTTTCATTGATCTTCTTGCACTTATAGAAGTAAAAATTAGGAATCACAAAATCAAGAAATTCTTGTTTGAAGATTCATCGATGTAATAATCCTCTGATTTGTAGTCGAATAGAAAATTTTGGAGTCAGTTTTTAAAATTTTGTACTCATTGAAAAAAAATTAAAATTCTTCTACAATTTTGTATTTGGGTAGGTTTAAATATCATCATATTACTTACGTAATTGTAAAATGAACAGAAAACATAACGTAAAATTATTGATTTACTCCATAATATGACCGTATAAAATCATATCCTCATAAATATATCCATTTTGAGAATACATGTGCTATTATTTGTTTTATCTATTTTATAAACGTCTTTTGGACCATTAAATTGTGTTAACATATATTATTGTTATTTTTAGAGAAAATTACACCGTATAATCATGATATATTAGATTTTTTACACGAGTCATGAACTTTAAAATATTATATTGCTATAACCTATGTATATCAACAAATTACACTGTCAATCTATAAACTTTTATAGTGTATGAATGAGTTTTATTTTTCTGTTATGGGTTGGTAGTGTATATTTTAGTAAAGTTTATGAATGGATTGTGTAGTTTTTAATATCTTTTGGTAAGTGTTTTTTCCCTTTAACTTCTTTTTTTATTTACTTTACTTTCACTTTATTAATAGATTTGTATTTCAATTACTTGTGTTTCAATTGATATTTAAATAAAGTTATTTTGATTTTTCTAAGATAATATAAACATACACATATATACGTTTCAATTTAGATTTAAAAAGGATTTGAACTATTAAGAAAACGGTCGATTTTTATTAAAACGACTATGAATATTGAAAAGAGCGTTAAAATAATCCATGATATTTTGTTCATTTAATTTCAATCATTGTTCCTTGTGTGATGTGTCGGTGATATGGTGGTGGTGGCTTGTGGTAGTTGGTTGTTCATTCATTGTTAAGGGCACAAGATTCCAAAACCTTTCTCTGGATCCGGCCCTTCTACCACAACTACAAGAGAAGAAGACGCTACCGACTACTGATTCTTTTTTTTTTTAAGTATATTCAATGGCACGTATATCTTTTCTCTTTTTTTGAACCAAGAGAGATCTTAGGTTGTGCGGTGACAAATTTTCTGGTGATTCTGGTGATTTCTAATAACTGGACCAGCTGTGATTTTCTAGCTTAATTTACTAGGTTGTGCGGTGACAAATTTTCTGTCCGTGGGGTGTGAAACCACTGAACGTCAGTAAATATCATCTAAAAGTATGATGGACAACACTTTTAGATTGTTGATCCACTGAAGAAGCTAACCTAGTTAAAATATACTTATTGAGACCCTTGCAATCACTTAGAAAACGTACGTGGCGATAACTCAACCTTTTTGCTGCTTGAACACTAAAAGAAAGGGCCATAGCCTCGACATCATGTATTGTTAGATAATTGCCCATAAAGCCACTAACCCCGTAGAGCAAACCTGTTATTCCTGTGTAGCAACAAAGAGAACCCAAAACGGTAGTATTGATTAATACTGACATCAACTGCTATCTCAAACCATTGAGCATGTTGGGTACGGTGCTTAGTAAGACCAATTGAAAGGGAGGTAGGCGATGAGATGGCAAGAAGATAGCTATCCGTTTGGTACCATCCCCACTCAAATGATTTTTTTTTTTGATGTAAACTGTGATCACCATATATTATAAAGATACAAAAGTCAGCTTGTAGATCTAGAGGAACTAGCACCAGCTTGACCAGCTAGCTCCCAATCAACCTTACAAGCCATAGTTATATTGGGAGGAATAAGATCGCCCACCCAACACATAGTGTTTTCGAAAAGATGATTATCAATATTACACAAAAGCCTAATAGGGAAGTTCTCATACAAGGAAGACTCGACCCTTACAATACTAGCAAACTTGGACTGTAGCTCTCTCACTTTTGATATCTCCTCCCAACTCGCATCCTCCCTTCTAACATCTTCCAAATTGAGAACATCCTCGAAATGCTTTTCTACTGTGTCAAAGCAAATGCTGTGGCTACCCACCGAGATGGCAAGCTCCATAGCAATTCGTTTTGCCTTGATATCAGCAACCTGCACTTTAAAAGTGCTAGAAATTCTTCGATTGAAAGCTACCATAGGTATACCAAGATCCGAACGAATGATTCCAGCTATAACCCGATCACCATACCGACTGGATTGCATACCTGTACAAATACTATAGAATCCGCTGGGCGGAGGCATCCACACTCTTTGTGGAATCAGGGGAAGAGAGGTATTCATAATCTGAATATAAGCTTCAGTAAAAGTAGTATTTACCTCAACTTCTTTCCACCAGGCTAATTCGGGGTTGTGCTTGATTTTATTCCTCGAAGCATAGATGATCCAAAGTTTATTAGCAATGAGGGAAAACTTCTTCACACTCCAGAAATTGGTATTTCGAAGGAACCAGTCTATCAAGCCTTCCACATTTTTCGGGACAAGGTTAACATCAATTAACTCCTTCCATATCTCCCTCACTGCACAACAGTGAAAGAAACAGTGAGCCAGATTATCATTATCCCCACAGAAAAAGCACTTGGAATCACCACCAATCCTCCTAGCCAGGTTGTCCTGGCACGGGATGATATTACCCAAAAACTTCCAGAGATTAAGCTTCACTCTCGGGCAACAGAGAGAGGAGTTAATCTTCTTCTTCACTCTCCCAATATAATGAGGCTGGCTAGACGAACTATCAGCTCTAGTTTCCTCCACCAGAGAATTGTAAGCTGATTTGACCGAGAACTTATTATCTTTGGAATAGAGCCATCTCCAGTAACAATTGCTTACCATCTCTTGGGACACAGCCATGGAAGCCTCTACCTCAGAAGAATCCTGGGCACGCGAGCCTTTCCTGAGCAAATACAACACCGAGGAAATAGATTTCCAAATAGGACTACCTTTGCAAGAGGGAAGGCAGTCTCTAATGGATCCTTGGGGATAATACAGTTGTTTCATAACTTGGGCCACCAGCGACCCCGGAACCGTGAGTAATCTCCAAAGTTGTTTAACCAAGAGGGCTTTATTGAAATTCTCAACCTCTCTGAATCCTAACCCACCTTGATCCACAGAATCGCACAATTTGGACCATTTCATCCAATGGAGAGCCCTCTTATCAGATTTACCACTCCACCAGAAGGAAGCAAAAGCGGAGTTGAGCTTCATAATGATACCCTTGGGGAGCGCAAATAGGGACATGGTATAATTGGGAATTGACTGGAGAACACTAGAAATCATAATGGATCTAGCTGCTTGAGCCATTGGTTTGGACCAACTAGAAATCCTTTTGCGGACTGATTCCACCAGATAGATAAACAGATCATGTTTCCTCCTTCCTATCTTAAGGGGAAGGCCAAGGTATTTTGTGAAGCAAGGGGCCTCTTCGACATTTAGCATGGAGGATAGGTTACTTTTGATGATGGGAGATAATTTTTTGCTAAACACTAATTCCGATTTAAGATGGTTTATTTTGTGACCAGAAGCTTGAAGGAATTTGGTAAGAATTTGGTTGAGGTGGGAGATATTCGTGGGGTTGGCTTTACCAAAAAGGAGGAGATCATCCGCAAAAGCCAAATGCGAAATAGAAGGGCAAGTCGGAGAAAGTTTAATACCTTGGTAATCCCCCGTAGTGTCAGACTTATTGAGGAAGCTAGAAAAGGCTTCCTGCGCCAAAATAAATAAGAAAGGAGAGAGAGGATCCCCCTGCCTAATGCCTCTGGATTGGGTAAAAGCGTCACCTGGTTTACCATTAATGAGGATCGAGCATCTAACAGATCGCACACAGTTCATAACTGGAGTTAACCAATTCGGAGGGAAACCCATAGAAAACAGGATGTCTTGCAGGAAAGACCACTCCAATCTATCATAGGCCTTGCTGAAATCCAATTTGAGAGCGAAGAAACCATTCTTAACAGCTTGATTCTTCTCTAGAAAATGCTGAAGCTCCCCAGCTAGCATGATATTATCAGTGATAAGCCTGCCCTTCACAAACCCAGACTGATTGTGGGAGATAAGGTGGGGAAGAATAGACTGGATCCTGTTGGCCAAGATTTTAGAAGCAATCTTGTAGACGAAATTACATAGGGCGATAGGCCTGAATTTATCGATGTCGGTAGCCCCCACCATCTTAGGAATGAGAGTGATAAAGTACTCATTCAAAGAATCTGGGATCGGTGCTCCTCTAAGAATAAGCAGCACTGATTCAATAATCTGATTCCCTATGATATGCCAAAAGGTGATATAGAATTTACCATTAAAACCGTCAGGCCCCGGGGCTTTATTGGAGCCAAGTTGTTTGACAGCTGAAACGATTTCTCCGCTAGCATAAGGTCTACCGAGCTCTATAACATGTCTGGCACTAAGGCGACCCTCCACTACCTCCGTAAAGTCCCTGTCAGCCTGGGGGTAGGAGGAAGAGAACAAGTTTTGGAAATACTCCCTAGCAACGGATTCAATCCTATGCCAAGAGTACTGCATGATATTCCTTGAGTCCTTAAGACCAAAGATCTCTTTCGATCTTTTAGCAGAGGTGGCCCTAGCATGAAAATAGCCCGTATTCTTATCGCCTTCTTTTATCCATTTATCTCTTGATCTTTGTTTCCACCATATTTCTTCACGGAAAGAGAGTAACTCAATTTCCAACAGGAGCCTCTTTCTATTATTGATAGCTCCCAAAGAACTATCACTAATAGAGATCTTACCTAACTCTTTCTTCTTGTTTATGATCTTCCATTTAATCTTGGAGATAGACCACCCCTTCCATTCACTTAGCTTCCGAGCACATAAACCCAGGGAAGTAGTAATGCTAGGGTAATGGTTACTCCAGACCTCTGTAACTATCTCTGCACACTTGGGGTCCAAACACCAACCGTTTTCAAATCTGAAAATTTTTGCCGGAACTATGTGATTACCAAAGAACCTGATAAAAAGAGGGCAGTGATCCGAGGCTTCCCGGGGAAGATGTTCCACAGAAATATTGGGGAAGACCTGTAGCCCAGCCGAAGAGCAGAAAACTCTATCCAATCTACTGTGGGAGTGGGAGTCTCCATCTTGGCAATTGGTAAAAGTAGAGCTCTCTCCAAAGAAACCGATATCATGGAGATCACATTCAAGAATGGCCTCTCTGAACGGGGCCATGTGAACATCTTGCCTGATTCTACCCCCGATCTTCTCAGAGGCATGCATTATCTGATTGAAATCCCCGGCTATCACCCAGGGCAAGCTAACTTGCTTCCCAAGAATTCGTAGTAGTTTCCAGGACAAATGCTTGAGAGACCAATTTGACCACCCATAAAACCCGGTGAAGACAAAATAGAGCTCACCCGGCATAGACATACTGGCGGACATATGATGCCTAGATTGAGAAATCATAGTACATCCTAGGGTACTTTTCCACATAAGGCAGAGACCTCCACTCCTCCCCCTGCTTGAAACCGCTAGCCCGCTGTACTGAGGGAACATCCCAAAGAAAAACTCCATATCAATATCAGACTTATGAGTCTCACTGAGAAAAATGATATCCGGGTTTAGTTTAAGGATTAAACCCTTAACCCAATAAACTGCCTTGGATCTGCCTAATCCCCTACAATTGAGCGTTAAGCAACTCATCTGACAGAGGGCAGCCGGGAAAGCCTCAACAACCCAGGCAAGTCAGAACAACAATTCACAAGCCAACCTTCAAAAAAGAGCTCAACCGAGCATACACAGAACGAACAGAAAGCAGGGACCAGCAAAGTACTCCAAATACTCAGAGAGCGAGGCAAATTCGCCAACAATGCACTCCAGAGACTAATCAGAAACTACCTCACTCTGGAAGCCACAAACACAACTCCATTCACCCGAGAAAATTAACAGAACCAGACCCGAGACCTAGTCTACGGGATCAACCCGCATACCTCCCCCAAATCAAACAGTCAACAAGCCAAATCGCCCATGACCAACCAGGCCGAGCCTCAAAACAGATCAGATCAGAGAGCAGGACCCGCCCAAAGTCGCTACGCCCCAGGGAAATCAGAAACAACCAAATCAACCCTGCAACTGAAAACAACAAGCACTTCTGAAATTTTCCAGAAACCGACCACCCGAGGAGGAATAAAGAGTACAAGATCAAGCTCCACCCAAGATACCACCACGTAGCTGCCAAATCACCAGAGACAGCAGAACGAATCGAACTAGCTCCAGAACACCCCAGAGACAACTGTAAACTCGATGACCGGCTCAACCAACTTGTCCCGACCTAGCTTTCACTTGCGAAAAGCACCACACTACCGTCCCCTTCTGGCCACAAATACGACCGTCGAACAAAAACAGACAGACAAAAAACCCCAGAAACGGAGACCACCCCAAGAGACACCAAACGATGCCCAACTAATCGGCGGGGAAGAGCTCGCCACTAATCCCACCAGGAGCCGACAATAAACCTGGCAAGCAAGATCGAACAGAACCAGCGAGATTCAAGGGAAACTGGATCGAGCACGTCACTTGCCCTTCGGGAGCGTAAGAAGAAAGAACGAAGAAACCCTATCAACTTGGAGAGGAGAATCAAACGCCTGGATAGGAGCCTACCACCGGAGGAAAACCAAGGATGGAGACCAATCTCCCTGTTGACACAGAAGAGAACAAGAGGACGAGAGTATCGCCTCTGAAATCGTCTCTAGGAGAAAACGATAGGTTGTACCCATGTACTGGCCACTCAAATGATTTGGCTTATCATGAGTTAATGGCACGTACATCTTGAGTCTTGACTAGTTGTCCTACTCTAGTATGTCAATAATTGCTCCTTTCTTTCGATGCACATATTTGTGTGAGCATGATTAGGCTTAGTTGGTATTGACACAAATTATTTGATAGCATTTATCTTATCTGTAGGTCTTGTCATTTAGTCTTGTGTTCTTCAACAATAACATACTAATACATATAAAATAGTTGAAACCAAAACACCTTATGTCGTCTACTAGACACTTTTGTTTATATATTTCTTTCTACGTCTCTAAAGAGGATAGCATTGTTTGAATTTGAAGGACGAGATGTAAATCATTTTTGTCCTGTCATGGGTTTACCATTTTCCGACTCAAATGCGTTTATATTATACATGCTTCTTTACTACTACTATTTAAATGATTCGGAAAATTACATATCAAAAATTACTTTTCTCATCCATGTGATTTTCCCCGTTTTATATTCATCAACTTTTTTAATTTTTGATTAATTTAAAAGATGTTTAAACATTTATCCAAAATTGATGAAATTTTACATAGATGATGCTAAAGTGTTATATTTTGGTTCAGTGAGATTTTAAAGTTTTTAAGCTTAATGTGACATGTGGGACCCAATGAAACATGTCACATGTTTCATTGGATCCCAGATCTCATTTAAGCTTAAAAAATTTCAGATTTGACATAAATCAAAATATATCACTTTAACATCATCCATGTAAAGTTTCATCAATTTCGTACAACATTTAAACATCTTTGAGTTGAACAAAAATACAAAAGTTGTTGGATGTAAACGAGGGAAAGCACATGGGTAAGGAATGTAATTTTTGAAACCACGTGAGTGGAGTGGTAATTTCACCAAATGTCATGGGTGTGGCATGTAATTTCCCCGGATAAGATATAACATAGATAACGATAAATATGGGTGAGAACGTGGCGCAAATCTCACCTGTCAAATAACGGTTGTCCAAAATGAGTGTACAAATATAATTTTTCTCACCTACTTATTTGGTGTTCCAGATAAGATTAACTTTGGCCGCTCTGTGTATTACTTACAGTATAGTACAATATAATTCCTGCACTTATATATATATATGCAAATCTATAATAGATTCCATCTATGATAAGGGATGAGGTTAAATCTGTTTTGGGTAAATGAAGTTGTTGATTTTGGTTTGTATCTAGGTTTTCCAAGTAAACTGGTGCCAGTAGGGTCAAGCTGTTTGAATATTTGAAAGACCGTCTTATAAGGAAAATCTAGGGGTGGGGAAGGCACGTTTCACGGCCTGGCAGATGTGTTTTAATTAAGTCAGTTTCACAGACTGTTCCATCACTAGTAGAAAATATATTAAAAAATACGGGTTTATAAGAGGCGGTTTAAAAAAACCCGTCTTAAATAGTCCTTCGGTGCGCGCGGAACTCTTTAAAGACGGTTTTCACTAAGCCGTCGTTTAAAGTGCGGATTTATACCGCGCTACCTGCTCTTATACGACGGTTAAGGTAAAACCGTCGTTTATATTCTATCTAATATCGCGCCTCCTAGTACATTAAACGACGGTTTTGTAACAACCGTCTTTTAAAACCATAATAAAAGACGGTTGGCGATGACCGTCGTTTTTAGTCTACCATTCTCGCGCGCCCTTGCATTATAAAAGACGGTTTCAAAAGAACCGTGTTTTAAAAAGCTAACTAAAACGACGGTTCGTTACGAACCGTCTCTTAAAGTCGATACTAAAATAACTTACCGCCTCATTTTCTGATCTCTCCCGACCTCCTCGACTTCGTGAAACTCGTACTCTCACCGTCGCCTTCCTTCTCGTTCACCGCCCCCTCCCAGTTTCGTCGTCGGTCCACACGTTTTCTGTTGCCGCCTTCTCTCTTTAGCCCCAGCCAGGAACCGTCGCCATTAATAACCGTCGCCAGTCGCCATTAATAAACGTCACCTACAGCGCCATTCCCGTCATCGATTGCAACAGCGCCCAACACCACCACTGTCGCCGATCAACTACGCCAACACCACCACCGTCGCTCCCTATCTGCTGCCCGAAGAGGAATATTTGTTGTCTGTTGGCTGGCTCGAGCTTGTTGTCCACCCTGCAGACCCAAGCTAGAACCGGTAATATACTTAATTTTGCTAATCGATTTTGATTTCGGTATAATACTACAAGCTTAGTATTTTGCATATTGACTTCCGAAAATCCATTGTGCTAGTTTTGTGAAATCGTTGTATAATCTCACAATTGTGTAGCATATATGCTCAAGAAATTTTGAACTCTTGGACTAATTTTTCAATAAAAAAATAAAAGTAAACAATCTACACCTTGAACCGTCTGAATCACCTCGCAAGCATAAGCCTAAACATCAGTAGTGTAATGATGCGGTCTCAAGTTGAACGATGGAAAATAAATATTAACATGATTCTTGGAAAACATATCGAAAATCCATTGTGCTAGTTTTGTTATCGATCTTCATTTTGCAGTGCATGTGAACAAGTTCGATATCTGTTATAATGATTCGATGTAGAGATTGATCGGTAGAAACCTCTTCATAATTCTAGTAGAAACCACAAATGGTAGAACCTCCCCCATTTCAGTTTTACTCAGTTCAGCTGATGGTAGTTCCTCAAATTTGAGTATTATTGTTGCTGTGTCGTTAAAGCAGATTTCAGTTGGTTTTCACCTTCTAAACACCACCATTTCGCATCTTTTTTACTGTTGTACTGAACTATATTCTCTTCTTTACCGCTCCTCTACAGTGATAATAATCATCGGGCTACTGTATCTAGTACACAGATTTAACATATGGGACTGAAAACATCTCACTTTGGAACTGGTAATACACTTGAACTTACCATCTTCTCTTTGGCATAATTAGGAAATTCATGCTCGGTGATTTCTTCATTCTTGATTGTGACCACGCCTTGCAGTGAGTAAATCACTAAACTGCTGCATCTTGTACACCAGATTTAATACAAGCTGAAAATAGTCTACTCCAGAACCGGAAATACACTCTAACTTGTTCATATTGAACTTTCTTCTATTACTAGTATTTAATTTGTTGATTTTCCTATCATATTTTGATGATTTAGGTTTTTAATTGCATTATGTTTTGTTTAGCATCGTTCATTGATGTTTAAATGTGTGTTGCATTATGGATGATACCGGAAGCTTGTGCGCCCAATTTTGAGCCTTAATTGCCTAAGCTACTAGATTATTTGGTTGCATTTTATGGTGGCATTAAATGTGAAAACTTGATGAATTGTTAGTGTGCTTGGTGGGCTAGTCATCATGTGGTTGCAATTGCTAGTGATGCGCTTGGTGAGTTGAATGGTATCCTTTTGAGTGAAATTGTGGAGGTTATTAGAACTGGGAAAACAAAGAAAAACAGGGGAGATCATGCCGAAATTTTCTTGTGAAATTTTCTATCTTTTGATTTTTACCTGCACTTGATGACTATTTCTTACTATTTGATGTCTGCGCCTCTGTACAGATCGATCATTGGAACTGCAGATCGCCCCTCCTCTCTTTTGGGTTGTTCGTACACCAGATTTAACATGGGCTGAAAACATCTCACTCTGGAACTAGTAATACACTTGAACTTACCATATTCTCTTTGGCATAATTAGGAAATACATGCTCTGTGATCTCTTCATTCGCTAATTGTGACCGCACTTTGCAGTGATTAAATCACTAAACTGCTACATCTCATACACACCAGATTGAATACGAGCTGAAAACAGTCTACTCCAGAACTAGTAATACACTCAAACTTGGCTTATACTCTTTGGCATTATTAGCGCGTACATGCTCTGTGATCTCTTCATTCTGTAATTGTGCCTCTGCCTCTACAGTAATAAATTTAACAAAATTTCATTTATTATGTTTTGACTATTAAATTATGGGAAACACACTCGAACTTAGTGTTTATTCTCTCTAGCACTAGGACATACATGCTCTGTGATCTCTTCATCCTCTTCTTGTGAATCACTGGGCTACTACATCTTGTACACCAGATTGAACACGGGCTGAAAAGAGTTCACGCCGTAACCGGTAATACTTGAACTTACCTTCTTAAAACGCACTACTTCGTCTTTGTTTTTGGCTTTCATTATTATGTTTTAACTATCACATTTGCACTACAATTGTAGTTACAATTTTTTGTACTATTATTTTCTATTTTCTCAAACAGAGTTAATCTGATTGGATTCCTCACATTTGTTCATCACCAAACTATTACGCTTATCATCTGCATCGAATAAGGTACATTTAATTTTTGTTTTCCTTAAGTAATATATGCTTATGCAACATATATACTTAATTACCCGTCCTAGATATACCCAATAGGGGAAAATCTTGGACAGTCCTTGTTGGGACTGTCCATGATAGGATTAATAAGGGCTGAAAAAAATTCAATCCTACTTGAATACACTCGAACTATATAGGTTTTTATTATCTAGCATTATTAGGGCATGGCTTGCAATTATAACATTTTATCTTCTCACCTTCAGTTTCTAGCATTCAAAGAATAGCCTGCAAATATAACATTTTATCTTCCCACCTTCCTTTGAACGCCTTATTCCCCTCCAAAATGAAGTAGACTTCCTTTTGTTCATCCTCGTCGTGACTGACAATTATTCAAACTTAACAGTCATATCCTAGTCTTCATCACAACAATTCTTCTGCCGTGATTATTGCTTTATTAATTCTTCAATTTACCCTTGGTTTTTCACATGAGGCACTAAACAATATTTAAAGGATATCAGATGGCAAACTCATGGATGTATTGCAGAAAATTGGATATAACAAGTTTTTTGAGGGAGTTGACAAATTTTGCAATGTTTTGGTCAATAATCTGACTCCTGCGAATAAGGGATACATATTTTGTCCTTGCGTGGACTGCAGAAACTATTTGAAGTATCGAGGGATAGAAAAAATAAAGGAACATTTGATTCGTCGGGTTTTACAAAAGACTATGAAGATATAGTCCGGTGGCATGGTCAGAGGGCGGTAGATGTCATGTGTAATGAACAAGAGGAAGTGAAGATAATCAAACAATTGTGGTCAATGACCACGACACAGTAGACAATGAACCAGATTACGATGACATTGCTGCAATGCTGGAAGTTTGGAAGATGTTGACACAGATTTACAATAGGCCAGACACCTATGAGACTTTGCTAGATTCAAAACACCGCTGTATTCGGGGTGTGATCCTACAAAATTGAGCGCAGTCTTGAAACTCTTCAATCTAAAATCAAAATATGGTTGGAGTGATGTGAGTTTCACTGCTCTCTTACAGATGATGAAGAGCATGCTACCTGAGGATAATGTTTTACTAACATCGACTTATTAAGCAAAAAAGTTGATGTGTCCAATGGGTATGGGGTACAAAAAGATCCACGCTTGTACATCTGGTTGTATTTTGTACTGGAAGGATAATGAATTTGCTGATAGATGTCCAGAATGTGGGGAATCACGTTTGCAGACTGGAAAATGAGAGAGGTTGGAACTGGTGAAATTAGAATAAAAGAAAAGAAAGAAATTAATAACTCAAAAATCCTTCGGGCTGCAAACAAAACCCGGTCGCAGTAGTATAGAGAACAGAAGCGGCCGGGGTCAAACCGTGGGACTTATAGCGAAATAAAATAGAACCTAAGCTTGTCACAAGAGGAGGGATAATTGACTCGTTTTGTAAAGTAAAACAACAGATTAAATTAACTGAGTGGAAGATAATATTAAACGGGACTCCGGGTTCAGGTTTTATATAATCTGATTAATTATGCTATCTCTACCGGTTTTAATATATTAGTTTGGCAAAATTCCTGTTATTATCCTAAGGACTAAGTCATAGACCCTTAAGAACTCGTTTACCAGAAAATGCTCGGTCTAATCAAGGTTCGAGCAATACTATGTAAACGGACGTTTAATTCGAGGAATTATAATTGCATCTGTAAATACTAACTTATTAAATCATAATAAGTTTTCTCCAGATTTACGGCTTAATTAACCTGTCTATTTATCACCTGGTCTGATCAAAATAGACTTAGGAAAGCATTTTAATAAATTCATGTAATTTATTAAAATGGCGAGAGAAAGCCTTTAAGCGTAACAAACTGTATTTATTTTAAACCGGTAAAAATATAGATTACATAATTATACAAACTATAATTAAAACCTTTGCCCGGAGCAAATCCTCCTTAGCCTGACATATTAAAGACAGAATAAGAAGTAGAGGAATACATCTGAAAAGATGTTTATTTCCGCTCCGCTATCTTATCTGCTAATATTTTTGACAGAGGTTGGACAGGATAACGGTATGAAGTGGAATGATTTATGGGATGAGATGTAGTATGGGATTTATGTGGATGAAATGAGTGATTTTGTGGAGAGTTTTATGGTATTTTTGGAGGAAATGGCATAATTTTGGGGTGGAATGAGATCATTTCATGGAGGTTTGGAGGTGTATTTATAGAGAAATATAGGGTAAATGGGGTGGTAAGTCGGTAGTATTTGCGTGTGAAGAGATAAGGATTTTATCTCTTCACACGACCCCTTTTCTGCTGCCAGAATAGCAGTGTCCGGACCTGTCCGGACCAGGTGGTCCGGACGACGTCGATTATTTCTTGGGCGCGCTGGCATGAATTGGTCCGGACCAGGTGATCCGGACACTGGTCCGGACCATGTCGATTTTGTACGGTTTATGCGCTGGAAAGCATTAGTCCGAACCAGCTGGTCCGGACACTGGTCCGGACCAAAATTCATTTGCCTCTAGAATATTCGTTTTAGCTCCGATTTGATCCCCGTTTGTTGCGTTGGAATCCTCATGAGTAAATCTACTTAATTACATGGATTTTTCCTACATTGAACACATAAAATGCATTAGTTCATATCAAAACATAAATCTTAGGAAAAACGCATAATAAGGGGAAACAAGTGCTTCAGATATTGCAATTCATAAGGTATTTAAACCCTAAAAGTCTATATGTTTTGCACTTATCAAACTTCCTCACACTTAGCTTTTGCTTGTCCTCAAGCAAAATACAGAATTAAGCACCTGAGGAATTCCATAGAATTAAATCTCTGGGTAAAAACAAACGTAGAAGGGAATTAAACATAATAACAATCCTAAGATTAACCTTTGCTCATAACTGAATGTTCCTTTCTTTTTAGTAGAAGCAAGCTCTTCAAACCAAAAATTTGGAGAAGTTAAATCATCAAGAATGTACACAGATTAACTCGGGATCTTTCCACCATTTCTTTCCTTAAATACCCAGAAATGACAAGGGGTGTGAAGTATTGCCTTATTCCGCAGTACCTTTCAACACCACATACTCATGATCTAAATAACCTTAAGCTTTTTTTTTTATAGCACTGTATGTATGTTTATTTTTAAACCCTACAGACTTTTTCTTCATTCATGTAGCAGTTTTGGGTCTTTTATCCCAGATCAAATGATCTTAGGTAAATGGGTGATGAAACACCCCTAGGACTTAATAACCGAATGGAAGAGGCCCGTTTCAGTTTAAAAAAAATATTAGATCAGAGGAGTACCTTGCCTTTTTCTTCCATTCCAAACTTTCCTTTCATTTCCAAAGGTACCGAGTTAAACCAGTTCAGACTTAATAATTAGCTTTCACACTAAATAATTTTTATAATGAAACCATGAAAGCTAACAATTATGAGCAAAACTAATCTTAAAGTTGCTTACCATGTTTGATTTCTCTACAAAATATTTTCACCCGTAAATCTAATGTCTATATGAATTAGATCAGCTGACACATTTTCAGGGAAAGGTCTCTACTTCCTCACACTTAAGAGGAACAATGTCCTCAATTGTTCAGTTTAAAATTTTCAAAGAAAGAAGACGTTTCAAAATGTGTCATACTCATGGAGGATAGTGGTTATGTATAGCAATAGAGATAAATCAAATAAGAGAAGTAACACGAACTTAACATTATTTAACTTTTGCAAAAATTAAAACAAATGACTCCCCTTATATCCTTGGATTTGAGGAAGTAGCCCTTCCTCACACTTAAGCTTTTGTCGGGGAAAACGTTCCTCACACTTGCGTTATGCAAGTGTTCAACTTTGGAGAAGGAAAGTATTATTGTAAAATAAAAACGGAAAGCTGTTATTAAATAATAAAGATAGTGCGTACACTGAAACAAACCAAAAAAAAGTAAACTGTCAAACGTTAGACACACAATAAATAAATAGTTCAGCAGGAATGGAAAAACATAATAGAGAAAATAACTGTCATAGAATCACTCCGGTGGTGGGTAGAAAGTCTGCCACTGCTGGAAGTCATGGAGCATAGTCTCGTAATTATCCTGAGATCGTCGTGCCTGCTCCCGAAGCTGAGTGATCTCAGCTTGGTATCTCTGCTCCATCTGCTGTGCTGCTGCGCTCGAACTCATCCCAGGTCACATACCCGCACCTGGGTGCTGGGAATGCAGCATACTCCTGCTCCTCTACTGTAGTGGAACCAGGGACTGGCTCTGATGGTCCCTCTCCCACATCTCTTTGTCGCTTCTGAGTACGCGCACCCGCTTGCTTAACCCACTGATTTCCAATATACTCAAATCGCATCCTCCTCATGGTGCTCATGTCAATGGGTGCCCTAGAGGTGGAGCGACCCTCCTCAGCTAAGTGGACTCCCTGCTGCCTGAGGAAGTGGCAGATCATGACAGGGAATCCAAGTCTGTGATGGTCCTTATGCTCTATGATGTAGCCCAGATGCTGATGTAAAAGGTGGGGTAGGTATATGAGTGCAGCTGCTCCAGAAAAAGAGGGGTTCACGACTGCTTGAAG
>JAIOTZ010001391.1:0-34333 GCA_023374045.1 Limonium bicolor
TTTAACAGCAGTTCTGTAGTGTTTCTTCCTCTGTCTACTAATTTCCTAGATATGATATAAATGTAGTGTTAGGTTTATAATGTTTTTAAGGCAAATATAAAACCCTTTAATAACCCATTAGACTGGTGAGAATGTTGAAAAAAAAACAGAAAGAAACGGTGTGCAGAAATCTAAAATCCATCTCTGTAACTTTTGTTTATGTAAAACTAAGTTCCAGAGGAGTTATAAGGATTCTACTGGTATAATGATGAACCTAACACATTGTTAATACACCTAACTAGGTTATGAACACTTTGGGAGAGTTAAAGAAACTCAACCTGGTGCATTAACCGTGAAATAAGAAGAAAGAGTAGAAAGGTGCTAATTCCGTTTCAGAAATTTTCTGTTTCTGTATACTAACTTATCAGAAGCAGTATGAGGACGGTATTGGCTTAATAATGTACTTAAAACATTGTTGGTGCACCTGTCTAAGTTAGCAATACGTTGGGGTGTTCAATAAGAGAAGAAAAACCCATCTGATGCACTAAGAGTGGAGGAGCAAACTAAAGTTATTTTCCAGTTTTGCAGTTTTACAGATTCTGTGTAAATGACTTTCAAAAGAGTAGTCCTTATTGCCTTGGGTTATTTCAAAGTTAAAACTTTATCAAAACACTTAACTGAGAAACTAAAACAGTTGGGAAGGAATGGAAGTCAAATTGCAAACAAAAAAATGAGGTAAAGAGGTTACACCAGTTTCTGTTTTCTGTTTCACTTTGTAGTTAGTACTGGGACATTTCAGTAGCTTTAATAATGTTGTTTAGGGTCTGTTCTTGAAGTTAGAATCGTGGTAAAACACCTAATTGAATGAGAAAACAACTTGAAAAAAAAACTAGAAACCAGATTAGAGGGCAGGAAGAAGACAACAGAAGGTAATAAATCAGTTTTTTTTTTCAGTTTTTCAGTTTTCTAGTATCAGTCCGATGATAATTCTGTAACATTAGCAAGTTGTTTTGGGTTGTTTGGAGTATAAAGTCTTGACAAAGGCACTTAACTACGTGAGTGAATAAAGTGGGAGAAAATTGAGAGTTGAACTCATGGACAAGGAAGGATAAAGAATAAGGTATATCAGTTTTTATACTTTTTGTTTTACTGCAGCAATACAGTTTCGGTACAAGGGATTTTCAGTGGCAGTAACAACAATGTCGTGGGCTTATTTTGAGGATAGAATCATAGTAAGACATCTTGAAATACCCCAAACTTAGATATGGTGTTTAAATGATAAACTAAGACATAAGGAGGCTGAATAATGCCATAGAAACATTAAGAAACATTTCTAATCAAAGAAAATATAAGGAAACACCAAAAGAGCAGTTTAAGCAAAAACGTGCTCTAAGCTTGGAGAGATGGGAGAGTACCCAAATATTGTTCCAAGACCTTAGTAATATCCTAATGGTCATTTTAAATCAATTACCAAAGAAACCAAGCTTGAAAACAAGTTAAAACACAAAATGTGCTTTAAGGAGTCTTAAAGCACGTTTTTGAAAAATTGTCTTGTAAATGAGTTTTGAATGGCTAAATGTCCATCATTACTCTTTAATTAATATGTGTACTATATAGTATCACATTTGGAGGTCTATATCAATGGGAAATCAAAAATTTCACAACAATGTGCCTTGTTTTTGATGAATAGTGAATTTATTTAGCTAGTTTATAACATAAGTCTATATAAGTGAGACATTTGGTCAACAAAGACTAAACTACCCTCATTACTAAAAGGGGGCCGGTTTCTTAAGGGGTGAGTCACCACCTTCATGACTCATTAAGTTAAGAGAAAGCAAATAAGTAAGTTATAAAGCATAAAACACTATTCACCTTTTTAAGATAAATACTACTTTGCTTACCTCTCTCCTCACTTCTTCATTTTCCCTTGTTGCCCACGATTTCTTGCTCTCTTTCTCTTCTCCATTCACGTAGAGCTCACCTCCATGAAAGCTCCACCTTCTCTTGCACACCACTTGCTCATTTTAGCTCCAAATCCAAAACAAAATACATATTCTTCTTAGTTAGCTCAAGCTCCTCCTTTCTATCTTTTCAAAACTTCAAGAGCTTCATTTTGGTGCCAAGTCAAACCACCATTAGAGGAGGAAATTCAAGTTTGGAGACTCCATTGGCATCTCCATTCTCTTAAGGTAAAGAAAGTGTAAGAAAATCTAGGTTTCCACCATTTTCTTCATGACCGAAAATATATACTCATGGGATCCATGTTTATGCCTTGTTTTAGCTTGTTTCTACTCTTCAAAGGAGAGAGGAGGTCCTTCTTGCTTCACATCCAAGTTTGTCTTGAGAAACCAAGGTAAAACAATCACATTAATACCTTAAAACATATTTTTAAACCTAGGGTTTGTTCCTTAGGGTTAATGTGTTATCTAGTACTCATTGGAGTCATTGGATATTGGTTAGAACATTGGCAAGGAGAATCACATTGGTGACCGAGATTGAACAAGAAAACCTAAGGAGAAAAGCTTTTAAGCTTGTGAGAAAACAAGGTAAATTACTTACCTTAAGGTTTTGTTGTTTAAGGAATGAGTGGGGTATATGATGAGTTTAGTGTAGAGTTTATATGGAAGGTGCTATAAAACCTAGGAGAAACAATGTCTATTCTTGTGAACTTGTGACTAAGGAGCAAATGGGAAAAGAGATAGTTTAAGAATATAAAGGTGAAGTACAAGAAGCATTTTATTTCAATGGGAGCCTTGTTGAGTGTATTCGCAGGTTGAAGGCATATATATGTGGAAATTCAGTGGTTAAGATTATTGTCATTTAAGGGCCTAAGTGCCAAGCATTTTAAGTTTAAGCACTATATGATGATGTGGTGTGGTTTTGTGCAAATTGGGTGTTAAGCTATTGTGATGAGAATTTGTGTGGTATTGGTTGATTGGTGGAGAAAACCCATGTGTTAGGAGGTACTATATACTAGAGAACCTATGGCAAAATTTAAAGGAGAGTTTAAGTGTTTAAGATATCCTAAGGGAATTTAGTGACTAAGGAAGTACTAGGAATGTTCTATAGGTTGTCTTGATGAAGAAGGGTGAAGTTAAGGTATTTTAATGACTTATGATGACTTAGGTATCACCATGGAAGGTTTAGGAATCAAGAGAATGTATTGGAGTATTTAGGACTTAGGCAAATGTTGGTGCACATCTAGGAAGGAAATAATGTAATGATGATGGAAGTTTAATCTTGTTAAGGAACTTTAAGTAAATGCATAAAAGAGTTTTAGAAGGTGAAAGATGCTTGGGAGATGATGTTATAGTGGTGAAGGAAACATTTGGCATAGTGGTTACATTAGGTATGAACCACCACAAAGAAACCTAGAGGAAAAACATTACAAGTGTTAGCATTATTACAAGGAAAATGCATAATGACTAAGATGATTTGGGGATGATTTAATGTGTTTTAAGGAGGGTTTAAGGTGTATTTGAGGTGCCCCAATGAGGTTATAACATTTAGGATATATGAGGAGAAGTTTGGAGTTGAATGGGAATTGGAAATAAGGTTCTGGAGCCGACCGACCTTAGGGACCGGACTTGCAAGGTCGGTCGGGCTCAGTTTACACTACCGGAAAATGTTTCTGGAATCGACCGAACTTGGGGACCGGACTTACAAGTTCGGTCGGACCTGTATTTTGTGAAGGAATTAAGTCTCTGGAATCGACCGAACATAGGACCGGACTTGTCAAGTTCGGTCGAGCTTAAATTTCCCTCGGGGAACTCTCGGGAATGGACCGACCTTGGGGACCGGACTTGCAAGGTCGGTCGGGGTAGAATTTTCAAACGGTGAAGTGTTCTGGAATGGACCGACCTTAGGTAAGGTCGGTCGGAAGTTCGGTCGGACCCAAAAAAAAAAAAAAAAAATAAATTTTAAATTCTAAGAATGGTAATGGGTAATGGGGTAACCCTTGGAAGGGATAATGATTGGGACCCTAAGAACTTGAGGAATTAAGTTAAGATTAAGTATAAGTTTTAATGTTTAAAGTAAGTTTGTAAGACTAAGAGATAAGATTTGAGAGGTTATTGAATGTAAGTCCTTAGGGACTAAGTGAGTTAAGTAAGGTGCAATAACTAATAACCTAAAAATGAATGAATGTTTTAGGTTTGTGAATTGGGACCCCGAAGAAGGTTAAACAAACAACGATCGACGGTGAACGGTACAATCCTTTTCGTGACCTGCTTGCTAACGAGGTGTCCCTCGGCTTGTGTGCTATCTGTTTATTTGCTATGACTAAAACAAGATAAAGCATGCAACCGGTTATATTGTTCTCGTTGTGTTGTGTTACATTTACACTAACCCGCGAGGCTTGAGATTGTTACTAACCAAGTTTAGTACTTACTGAGTTAAGAATAAGAGTTAAGTTGATGGTTGTTGGTTAATGCCCGATAAGGCTTAGCTAGCACATGGTGTTTAAGATGTCTACTAACTGGAACTTGAGTGAGGAAACCCGGGACCGATCTCGGTCATGCATGCTAAGTGGAAAGGGGGACGGTATCTGAATCAGATCCGCCCTCCGCTTAAGGACTTGTCTTCGGACTTGTAGCCTAGGGCCGGTTGCCGGCTCAGCTACGCTGGACTCCCGTCCAGAGTAGGTGGCATTAAGATGGTGCGGTGGGATCACCTAAATCCCAGGTTCGAATTAAGCTACAACCAATCCCTTCCAGGAAAGGTTTGTATACTGAGATTAAGATTAAGATTGAGATTAAGATTAAGATAAGGTAAGGAACTGAGATTAAGGAAATAAGGACTGAGGAGGGGGTTACTAACCCACTTGTTAAGGGAACGCTTGAGTCGTTCATTGCTTGTGAACTATATATGTTCATCTGTGGTTATTGTTATTGCACTTCATATTATGTTTGTGTATGTAATCAATTTCCATGCTATCGACAATTAGTCGTCGTAGCCCCGTTAGCTTGGGGGCCATGAGAGGGTGTACCAGCATTCGTGCTGACCCCCTCGGGGGCTATTTTTACACTTGCAGGTAAGAGGCCGATGAGGACGCACTACGAGAGTAGGAGCGGTTAGACTTAGGAGGGGACTTTTATTTTGAGTTCGGGTTGCGCCTGTGCACCCGACTGTTGATATTAAACTGATGTAAGCTTGGGATTATGTTTGAGATACTAATACTCGGTTGGTCGTGGTATTATGAATGTGACGTGTAAGTTGGATAATTGTTTTTGGATAAGTATTGTAAGTATTAAACCGGTATCTTCTAACGATCAGACCGTGGCAAGGTCCAGGAGTTGTTTATTTCCGCTGCGACATATTCGATTAAGTGTTCAGATTGCGATAACCACGATAGGCTTTGGATGGGGTGTTACAAAAAGTGGTATCAGAGCGTAGTTACGCTCTGATCAAGAAATACCGGACATGAGTGACCACCGAGTTAGGATATAAGTTAAGGAATAAGTATTGGGCTAAGGTGTGAGAAGTTAGAGTGAGTAGAGTCAGATGACCACTAATAAGTGTGGATTGCCTTTACCGTCTACGGACGTTATAAATTTACTAATCAAACAGTGGTGAATATGAATCTAATGTAAGTTATGCTTGTTCAGATGGCAGGACGCCCTAGAGGAGGCCGAGGTCGCGGCCGGGGTGAGGATATTCCAGGAATACCTGGAGGGCAGACGATCGCTGAGATCGTAGCTGCCGCTTTAGGGCATGGGCTATCAGCCTGGTGTGGTGCACCACCTCCACCGCCACAACCTAGGGAACCAAACTGGGTGAAGAGTCTTGCTGATCTTCGACCCGCGCACTTCAAGGGGGAGACCGATCCCGCCAAGCTTGAGGCGTACATCTCCGAGCTGGAGACCGCCTTCGAGACCCTTGATGTCCCTGCTGGGATCAAGGTGCGCTTAGCTGCTTTCTACCTGAAGGGGGCGGCGGGCGATTGGTGGAAGCTGGTGAGGGCCGAGCATGTGGCCAACCCAGAGTTCGGCTGGGAGCAGTACACCGCCTTGCTACGGGCAAAGTACTACCCCGCCCATGTCCAGACGAAGAAGCGCTTGCAGTTAGATGCGCTTAAGCAGTCGGACAAGATGACAGTGGACGAGTATTACTCAGAGTTCACTGCCTTGCTCCGTCTTCTGCCGGGTCTAGGGTATTCTGACCAGATCTTGGTGGACCGCTTCTATGGCGGGCTTAGCCATCGACTCCGCTACGGCATGGGGCCGACGAGCACTACCTTGCAGGAGTGCTATCATGCCGCTGCTAAGGTTGAGATTACCGTCCAGCTGAGGGACGAGGAGAATGCAAAGCGGAAGAGTGCTGGGAAGAGCTCAGAGAGTCAAGGGCAAGGAGGGTACAAGAAACAGAAGTACCAGCCTCAGGCCCAGAAGAATCAGAACCCGAAAGGGAAGGAGGAAAAGGAGAAGGCTTCGGAAGAGCCATTGAAGCTGACCTATGCTATTGCAGCTACACCACTGCGCTCTAAGGCGCCAAAGGGATCTGAGACTGAGAGGGGAGCCGGTGGTGGCTACCAGCGACGCTTCATTTGTAGGTGGTGTCACAAGGACCACCCCGGGCTCGACTGTAAGGGGAATAAGGTGGAGTGCAACTTCTGTGGTGTCTACGGGCATCGAGCTTATGAGTGTTACCGGAATCCTGCTAGCAGAGCCTATAGGCCCGACACCAGGGGCAAGGGCAAGACCGATCAGGGAGCTGGATCTGACGGTCAGAGGAAAGTGCAGCAGCCGGCGGACAAGAACCCACGGGCGACCCAGAAGACGGGGCCCACTCTACACATGGTGGATCGGGACGATGAGCCTGAGCCCTCATCGAGGCCAGGTACCACTATAATCATTTAGTAATAAAACTACCTGCTTACCGCATTATCATGCATGTTTGGTGAAATATATGAGTTAAGTAAAGATAAGATGAGATTAGAACCTAAGTAAGACATAACCTACTACCACTTTAGGAAGATTCAACATCTGCTACCCCATACCATCTTCATCTAACCCGGAGCACACCGACATCGAAACCACACACTTTCCAACCGAACAATGTCAGGTTATCCGCCCAGGTATGATTTTATTAAGGGGATACCTGACACCCTACGCACAAATAGCCATCATCAGGAGATGCAATCAACTAGGAATGGGACCGGGAGGTTTTTACACACCGGAGTACCCAGGGGGAGCAAGGATGAAATTAAAGATGATGAGCTTGGGCAAGGATTGGAATCCGTATGCCAATTACCAAACCACAAGGGAGCAAGATGGAGTCTCACCACCGGGGATACCCGAAGAGTTCCATCCAGTTATTACACAAGTCGTGGAAATCGCTCAGCAGTTGGAGCTGAACCGATTCCAGACATCCAGCCAGACATTTGCATTGTAAACTTCTACGAAAAGATGGGAAACTGGGACTACACCAGGATAAGGACGAGACAACGGAGTCTCTCGAGAGAGGGATACCCGTAGTGTCTTGGTCCATTGGAGATGATGCGGATTTTTATACGGCGAGCAGAAGCGTGCGGACCGTGCAGATAAGATAATACTTAAGTCAGGTGATGTATTAATTTTGGGAGGAGAATCAAGGATGTTATACCATGGGATTAAGAGAATCAAGCTGAATACAGCACCGCCAGCAGTAATCAATGCGACGCACATGAGACCAGGAAGATTAAACCTAACCTTTAGACAATATTAGCCATGTAATGTTAGAATGAGATGAGAAATGAGATGTAAGATTGAAGCACATGTTGTAAACAGGATGGTCATGAATAAAATAACAGTGTTGTTCATATAAATTGTTACGACTCTTGTTATACCATCAATACTCATGGAGCTTGTGAACACAATTAGGTTATGGACTCGGTACGGAAGGTGCACTAAGCATACTCACAGAGGCACAGGCCGACGCTAGCGGTACTATCCTCACCGGCACCTTTCCGATCAATGGGATTGAGGCATCAGTTCTCTTCGACTCAGGGGCCTCGCATACCTTTGTCTCTGCATCATTTGCGAGCAGGTTGGGGCTAGACGCTGAGGAGCTACCCGACTTCACGGTTACGCTCCCGTCTAAGGAGAAGGTTCGTTGCACTCGTTACTACCGAGGAGCCACCATCAGCATTAAGGGGGAAGACTTCCCAGTCAGTTTCATTGAGTTCAGTAAGCTAGGATTTGATGTTATCTTCGGGATGAACTGGTTGGAGCGGCACAAGGGACGTATCCTCTGCGCCGAGCATAGATTGCTGCTCAGGAGTCCGTCTGGGGTAACAATATCATACCGCCAGAGGCCCAGGGAGCCTTCGACTAAGATCATCACCGCCATGGCAATGTACAAAGAATTAAGGAGAAAGGAAGAAGTATACCTCTGCTATGTACAGGACATAGAGAGAGACCCTGAGTTCGACCCCGACTTACCGGTAGTGTCGGAGTTCCCCGACTTATTTCCACGGGAACTGCCCGGCATGCCACCCACTCGGGAGGTAGAGTTCACCATTGAGCTGCTACCTGGTACCGGACCGATAGCCAAAGCACCATACCGTATGGCTCCGGCAGAAATGACTGAGTTAAAAGAACAACTGAAAGATTTGTTGGATAAGGATTCATTAGACCAAGTGTGTCACCATGGGGAGCGCCAGTCCTCTTCGTGAAGAAGAAGGATGGTAGTCTCCGCCTCTGCATCGACTACAGAGAGCTGAATGCAGTGACAGTGAAGAATAAGTACCCACTACCCCGCATTGACGATCTGTTCGATCAGTTGAAGGGAGCATCTGTGTTTTCCAAGATTGATCTCAGATCGGGGTATCATCAGATAGCCATTAAGGAGGGAGACATTGAGAAGACGGCATTCCGGACACGATACGGCCACTATGAGTTTACAGTGATGCCGTTCGGTTTGTCGAACGCGCCAAAGTTATGGATCTGATGAACCGCTTGTTCCGGGAGCAGCTGGACAAGTCGGTGGTGGTTTTTATTGATGATATATTGATATATTCAAAGTCTAAGGTTGAGCATGAGGAACATTTGAGAAGGGTGTTGGAAATATTAAGGGAGAACCAGCTATATGCTAAGTTCTCCAAGTGTGAGTTTTGGCTTGACCAGGTCTCTTTCCTAGGTCATGTCATCTCAGATGCTGGGATCGCAGTGGATCCAGCAAAGATTGATGCCGTACGTACCTGGCCAAGGCCGAAGACTGTTACCGACATCAGGAGCTTTCTCGGTCTGGCAGGTTACTACAGGAGGTTTGTTAGAGATTTCAGCAAGGTCGCGAAGCCGATGACCAGTCTGATGAAGAAAGATGCACCATTTCTATGGACAGTCGACTGTGAGAGATCATTTCAGCGCTTGAAGGACTCACTGACCACTGCACCGGTACTGACCATTCCAGACGGTACAGAGGGCTTTGAGGTTTATTGTGATGCATCCGGCAGAGGGCTGGGTTGCGTGCTCATGCAACATGGCAAGGTGGTGGCATATGCCTCACGCCAGTTGAAGAAACATGAGGAGAACTACCCCACACATGATTTAGAGCTGGGAGCTGTAGTCTTCGCTTTGAAGATATGGCGCCACTACTTATATGGGGTTAGTGTCACGATCTACACCGATCACAAGAGTTTGAAATACATATTCACTCAGAAGGAGTTAAATCTTCGACAGAGGAGATGGTTAGAATTTCTGAAAGACTATGACATTGACCTCCAATACAAAGAAGGGAAGGCCAATGTTGTAGCAGATGCCCTGAGCCGTCGAGCACACTCACTCCATTCGCTAGTTTCTTTCTCCAGCTTGGTTGATGAGGTGCGAGAGGCTCAGAGGACTGATGAGTATATGAGAGAGGTCAGACAGAAGCTGACAGATGGTACCTTTGAGAGTCAGAAATACGACTTCAGACTTCATGATGATGATCTGATCAGACTTAAGGGCCGATTATGCATACCACGAGGTAACACGGATCTGAAAGACCGTATACTTAGAGAATCACACTGTTCTTCAGTTTCCATCCATCCGGGAGCCTCTAAAATGTATAAAGACATGAAGAGATACTTCTGGTGGTCGGGGATGAAGACAGATGTTACCGAGTTCGTCTTGAGGTGTCTCACATGCCAGAAGGTGAAATTCGAGCACAGACGACCGGGCGGAATGGTACAGTCGATGCCAGTTCCGGAGTGGAAGTTCCATGATATCTCCATGGACTTCGTAGTTGGGCTTCCACCTGCTAGGGGAGGTCTCAACATGATATGGGTGGTGGTGGATCGCCTTACCAAAGTAGCCCGATTCATACCGATGAAGGATACTTGGAAGGTGACCAAATTAGCTGAGTTATTTGAGAAAGAAATCATGAGGCACCACGGCATACCAAAGACCATAGTGTCAGATAGAGATACCAGATTCCTTTCGAGGTACTGGAGAGCTACCAGAGAAGCGTTGGGTACAGAACTCAAGCTGAGTACCGCGTTCCATCCTCAGACAGATGGTCAGACTGAGCGTACTATTCAGACACTCGAGGACATGCTGAGAGCATGTGCCTTAGACTTCCAGGGCAGTTGGATTGACAGATTGCATCTGATCGAGTTTTCATACAACAACAGCTATCACGCTTCGATCAAGATGGCACCTTTTCAAGCGTTGTACGGTAGACCATGTCGTACACCGCTCTGCTGGGATGAGTCGAGTGAGACGGTCATTATAGGACCAGAGTACTTAGAACAAGTTCAGGCTGAAGTTCAGCAAATCAGGGAGAACATGAAAGCTGCTCAAGATAGGCAGAAGTCGTATGCTGATGTTCGACGACGAGACCTGGAGTTCGCAGTGGGCGACCGGGTATTTCTGCGAGTATCACCGATGAAGGGTGTATTCAGGTTTGGGCAGAAGGGCAAGTTAAGCCCGAAATTTGTTGGTCCTTATGAGATTACGGAGCGGGTGGGCCCAGTTGCTTACAGGTTGAATTTACCTGCTGAGCTGGGTAAAGTGCATGATGTTTTTCATGTTTCACAGCTAAAGAAATACATGCACCACCCCTCCCATGTGTTAGAACCTGAGAGGTTGACTTAGAACCAAATATGAGATCCGTGGAGACTCCTCAGAGAATCTTGGACAGAAAGACTAGGGACACTCGCCACAAGTCAGTGCGACTGGTGAAGGTTCTCTGGTCTAACCAGGATGTCGAAGAGGCCACGTGGGAATTAGAGGATAAGATGAGGGCGAAGTACCCTTCTTTATTTACTGACTAGATCGTCTGTATAGGGTACGGGGCGTACCCCTTTTTAAGGGGGGTAGAGCTTCCTCGCTTTTGAGTTAGGAAACGATCATGTTTGTCGTTTGTTTGGTTGTTTAAGATGTGGATTTGTGTAAGTTGCTACACTTTGGTGTAAGTTTGAGTTATGTATGATACTTATGTATTGTATTTGAGATTGACCTTTGAGTCTTGAGATGTATGAATGTGAATATAAGATGTGGTATTAAGATTAAGAGAACTGTGTACCGTGAATGGTTAAACACATGTGTGAACTTTGAGGACAAAGTTCTTTTAAGGGGGGTAGATTGAAATACCCCAAACTTAGATATGGTGTTTAAATGATAAACTAAGATATAAGGAGGCTAAATAATGTCTTAGAAACATTAAGAAACATTTCTAATCAAAGAAAATATAAGGAAACACCAAAAAGAGCAGTTTAAGCAAAAACGTGCTCTAAGCTTGGAGAGACATGGGAGAGTACCCAAATATTGTTCTAAGACCTTAGTAATATCCTAATGGTCATTTTAAATCAATTACCAAAGAAAACCAAGCTTGAAAACAAGTTAAAACACAAAATGTGCTTTAAGGAGTCTTAAAGCACGTTTTTGAAAAATTGTCTTGTAAATGAGTTTTGAATGGCTAAATGTCCATCATTACTCTTTAATTAATATGTGTACTATATAGTATCACATTTGGAGGTCTATATCAATGGGAAATCAAAAATTTCACAACAATGTGCCTTGTTTTTGATGAATAGTGAATTTATTAGCTAGTTTATAACATAAGTCTATATAAGTGAGACATTTGGTCAACAAAGACTAAACTACCCTCATTACTAAAGGGGGCCGGTTTCTTAAGGGGTGAGTCACCACCTTCATGACTCATTAAGTTAAGAGAAAGCAAATAAGTAAGTTATAAAGCATAAAACACTATTCACCTTTTTAAGATAAATATACTTTAGCTTACCTCTCTCCTCACTTCTTCATTTTCCCTTGTTGCCCACGATTTCTTGCTCTCTTTCTCTTCTCCATTCACGTGAGCTAACCTCCATGAAAGCTCCACCTTCTCTTGCACACCACTTGCTCATTTAAGCTCCAAATCCAAAACAAAATAGATATTCTTCTTAGTTAGCTCAAGCTCCTCCTTTCTATCTTTTCAAAACTTCAAGAGCTTCATTTTGGTGCCAAGTCAAACCACCATTAGAGGAGGAAATTCAAGTTTGGAGACTCCATTGGCATCTCCATTCTCTTAAGGTAAAGAAAGTGTAAGAAAATCTAGGTTTCCACCATTTTCTTCACTTCCGAAAATATATACTCATGGGACTCCATGTTTATGCCTTGTTCTAGCTTGTTTCTACTCTTCAAAGGAGAGAGGAGGTCCTTCTTGCTTCACATCCAAGTTGTCTTGAGAAACCAAGGTAAAACAATCACATTAATACCTTAAAACATATTTTTAAACCTAGGGTTTGTTCCTTAGGGTTAATGTGTTATCTAGTACTCATTGGAGTCATTGGATATTGGTTAGAACATTGGCAAGGAGAATCACATTGGTGACCGAGATTGAACAAAGAAAACCTAAGGAGAAAAGCTTTTAAGCTTGTGAGAAAACAAGGTAAATTACTTACCTTAAGGTTTTGTTGTTTAAGGGAATGAGTGTGGTATATGATGAGTTTAGTGTAGAGTTTATATTGGGAAGGTGCTATAAAACCTAGGAGAAACAATGTCTTCTTGTGAACTTGTGACTAAGGAGCAAATGAGAAAAGAGATAGTTTAAGAATATAAAGGTGAAGTACAAGAAGCATTTTATTTCAATGGGAGCCTTGTTGAGTGTATTCGCAGGTTGAAGGCATATATATGTGGAAATTCAGTGGTTAAGATTATTGTCATTTAAGGGCCTAAGTGCCAAGCATTTTAAGTTTAAGCACTATATGATGATGTGGTGTGGTTTTGGTGCAAATTGGGTGTTAAGCTATTGTGATGAGAATTTGTGTGGTATTGGTTGTTTGGTGGAGAAAACCATGTGTTAGGAGGTACTATATACTAGAGAACCTATGGCAAAATTTAAAGGAGAGTTTAAGTGTTTAAGATATCCTAAGGGAATTTAATGACTAAGGAAGTACTAGGAATGTTCTATAGGTTGTCTTGATGAAAAAGGGTGAAGTTAAGGTATTTTAATGACTTATGATGACTTAGGTATCACCATGGAAGGTTTAGGAATCAAGAGAATGTATTGGAGTATTTAGGACTTAGGCAAATGTTGGTGCACATCTAGGAAGGAAATAATGTAATGATGATGGAAGTTTAATCTTGTTAAGGAACCTTAAGTGAATGTTTAAAAGAGTTTAGATGGTGTGAGATGCTTGGGAGATGATGTTATAGTGGTGAAGGAAACATTTGGCATAGTGGTTACATTAGGTATGAACCACCACAAAGAAACCTAGAGGAAAAACATTACAAGTGTTAGCATTATTACAAGGAAAATGCATAATGACTAAGATGGATTTTGGTGGATGATTTAAGGTTTTAAGGAGGGCTTAAGGTGTATTTGAGGTGCCCAAATGAGGTTATAACATATTAGGATATATGAGGAGAAGTTTGGAGTTGAATGGGAATTGGAAAATAAGGTTCTGGAGCCGACCGACCTTAGGGACCGGACTTGCAAGGTCGGTCGGGCTCAGTTTACACTACCGGAAAATGTTTCTGGAATCGACCGAACTTGGGGACCGGACTTACAAGTTCGGTCGGACCTGTATTTTGTGAAGGAATTAAGTCTCTGGAATCGACCGAACATAGGACCGGACTTGTCAAGTTCGGTCGAGCTTAAATTTCCCTCGGGGAAACTCTCGGGAATGGCCGACCTTGGGGACCGGACTTGCAAGGTCGGTGGGGGTAGAATTTTCAAACGGTGAAGTGTTCTGGAATGGACCGACCTTAGGTAAGGTCGGTCGGAAGTTCGGTCGGACCCAAAAAAAAAAAAAAAAAAAGAAATTTTAAATTCTAAGAATGGTAATGGGTAATGGGGTATACCCTTGGAAGGGTGATAATGATTGGGACCCTAAGAACTTGAGGAATTAAGTTAAGATTAAGTATAAGTTTTAATGTTTAAAGTAAGTTTGTAAGACTAAGAGATAAAGATTTGAGAGGTTATTGAATGTAAGTCCTTAGGGACTAAGTGAGTTAAGTAAGGTGCAAATAACTAATAACCTAAAAATGAATGAATGTTTTAGGTTTGTGAATTGGGACCCCGAAGAAGGTTAAACAAACAACGATCGACGGTGAACGGTACAATCCTTTTCGTGACCTGCTTGCTAACGAGGTGTCCCTCGGCTTGTGTGCTATCTGTTTATTTGCTATGACTAAAACAAGATAAAGCATGCAACCGGTTATATTGTTCTCGTGTGTGTGTTACATTTACACTAACCCGCGAGGCTTGAGATTGTTACTAACCAAGTTTAGTACTTACTGAGTTAAGAATAAGAGTTAAGTTGATGGTTGTTGGTTAATGCCCGATAAGGCTTAGCTAGCACATGGTGTTTAAGATGTCTACTAACTGGAACTTGAGTGAGGAAACCCGGGACCGATCTCCGGTCATGCATGCTAAGTGGAAAGGGGGACGGTATCTGAATCAGATCCGCCCTCCGCTTAAGGACTTGTCTTCGGACTTGTAGCCTAGGGCCGGTTGCCGGCTCAGCTACGCTGGACTCCCGTCCAGAGTAGGTGGCATTAAGATGGTGCGGTGGGATCACCTAAATCCCAGGTTCGAATTAAGCTACAACCAATCCCTTCCAGGAAAGGTTTGTATACTGAGATTAAGATTAAGATTGAGATTAAGATTAAGATAAGGTAAGGAACTGAGATTAAGGAAATAAGGACTGAGGAGGGGGTTACTAACCCACTTGTTAAGGGAACGCTTGAGTCGTTCATTGCTTGTGAACTATATGTGTTCATCTGTGGTTATTGTTATTGCACTTCATATTATGTTTGTGTATGTAATCAATTTCCATGCTATCGACAATTAGTCGTCGTAGCCCCGTTAGCTTGGGGGCCATGAGAGGGTGTACCAGCATTCGTGCTGACCCCCTCGGGGGCTATTTTTACACTTGCAGGTAAGAGGCCGATGAGGACGCACTACGAGAGTAGGAGCGGTTAGACTTAGGAGGGGACTTTTATTTTGAGTTCGGGTTGCGCCTGTGCACCCGACTGTTGATATTAAACTGATGTAAGCTTGGGATTATGTTTGAGATACTAGTACTCGGTTGGTCGTGGTATTATGAATGTTGACGTGTAAGTTGGATAATTGTTTTTGGATAAGTATTGTAAGTATTTAAACCGGTATCTTCTAACGATCAGACCGTGGCAAGGTCCAGGAGTTGTTTATTTCCGCTGCGACATATTCGATTAAGTGTTCAGATTGCGATAACCACGATAGGCTTTGGATGGGGTGTTACACATCTAACTAAGAAGAAAAATAATTTGGGAAAAGAGAAACTGAAGAACCAGATTATTAAGCAATAGAAAAGGAATGCATCAGTTCAAGATTCCTGTTTTCCTTCAGTTCAGTTTATGTTTCATTTTCAGGATAATGAGGTTGCAGTAACTTGAAACAATGTTGTTGGGGTTTGTTTTGAGTTTAAAATCTCAATTACACACTTAGCTAAGGGGGGATTCAAGGTCAGATTCGTGAACAAGTGAAAGCAACAGAAGAAGGGACATCAGTTTTGATATTTCAGTTTCACAGTATCCCTGCAAACTTGAGCTTCTGAATAACTGAACTCCAGAGATGTTAAGAGTGTTGTGTTGGGTTAGGAATCAACCTAAACCAGTGTTAATACATCTATCTAGGTTGGTATAGTCATGAGGGAGATTAGGAGACAGTTTAACAGACCTGGAAGATGGAAGGAAGAAGAAATACACAGATTCTGGTTTTCAGATTTTTAATACTTAGATGCTTCTGCATCATGAATTTTAAGATTTGTTAACAGGGTTGCGGTGGGCTGAGTTTTAGTTTGAGACTTGCCTAAACCACTTAGCTGATTAGGTAAGCCTTTTGAGAAATATTGAAAGTTCAGATTAGTAATGAACAGAAGGAAAACAAAGAGAGGTTATCGGGTTTGGATGTTTAGTTTTTCCAGTTTTCTTTTCAGTTTTGCTAAGTTCTTTATAGGTGAGTTCCAGTAGAACTACAGAGATTTGGGGCTTACTCTGAATTTTAACGTCTTAATAAAACTTGACTAATTGGGTTAGACAATTTGGAAGTAGAAAACTAGATAAATAATGAAAATGGAAACAGAAGAAGGAAAGGATATCAGTTTCAGATTTATGAATTTTAGATTTCTGTTTTTTGTGAGTGTTCATAGAAGATTCCTATGTGTTTGGGTTTTTTGTTTGAAAAAAAGGAAACTGTATTAAGACATTTAATCAAGTACTAGTTAATTAAGGAAACTGGTAACCAAATCAGTTAGCAACAAGGAAGACACAGAAACATGCCATCTTGGCTTCAGTTTCTTGCCTTTTCATTTTTTTTTCAATTCTGTCCGAGGAGGTTTTCAGAGAGGGTTGTCTTGGGGTAACAATAGCGCAAGTCCGTATAAACATTGGTCTAAGTTGTTGTACTCATTTGGCAGGTTAAGAGTCACCACACAAACTGACAGAAGAAAAAAATAAATAAAAAGGATGCACCGGTTTTTCTGGTTTCTTTCAGTTGGTCATCAGTATGCTGTTTATGTGTAATTTAGTGCAGAAGCTATGTGAGTGTTCTACTGGTTTGGTCTTGAGTTTAAAACGTGGTTAACACCCATGGCTAGTTGGGTAAATATTGAGGGGAAGAGCTAAACATCAGTTGAACTCAATAGAAACAAGAAACAAGAAGAAGTATGTAGATTTCTGTTTCAGTTTTCAATAATCTGTCTCCTCTGTATGACTGTAATACCCATGGTTTAAGAGGGCTGAATTGGCCTGAGAGTGAGCTCAAATCATAACTAATACACTTAGCTAGGATGGTGAAACATGTTGGGGGAAATTAGAAAACAAGCAATGCAGTAACAAGAGGACGTAGAAGGAAATGTGCATGGAGTTGTTCAGTTCTCTGAAACTTATGTTTTAGTATGGGTGATTTCCAAGGAGCTAAGAGTGTGATGATGGTTTAAAAATAAACCCAAACCACAACAAATAACTGCAGCTAGGTTAGCAAAATGTTTTGAGAAGATCAAACATCAGTTGAGCTAACAAAAAAAAAACAGAATCAAGGAGGAATGTATAGCATGTTGTTTTAGATTTCGGAAAAACAAATTGTAGCTTCTGTCTAACTGTTTTACGGGAGTGTATGAGTGTGATGCTAGTTTGATAATGAACCCCAATGTAACACCCCAACCGTTAATCTTGTCATTACCTCTTAAACTGTCACTAAATGCTCTTACTGACGCAGTGGAACTTTAATTACAACGAGGGGTGAAACAACGCTGTTAGCCACCCATATGGCTAACCAGGCCTATCTTACATACCATAACGGTCTGATGAACCGGAACAACCGAGTACACATTACAAATACAATACTCAAATCACTTCTTTACTATAATGAGTCTACAATATATGGATGCCGGCAACATATTCGGTCTTACACCTCTTTCAATACATAAGTAATTAAATCTAACTACCCATACAACCCACCGACCCCGTCCTACTCTCGAACGGTAACATCTTCGGTGTACCTGAAAAATAAAAACGTTGCCCCTAGGGGCTCAGCTTAACGCTGCATATGAAATTCGCATACCCCGAGCGCTAACCGGGGTACGCCAACCACTTTTGTCGAGAGCATGGAGTTCATTTTAATTCAACCAACATGCATATAGTAATACATTACATATGTACACTTCACAAGGATTCGACAATCAACCATGGGATACAATCCCTAACTAACATAACAAGGTTGTTAGTTGTATCCATTTACTCTTAGGCCATGAGGGTTATACCTCACTATGCCTTGGTTACTCATTTAACAGCTCACCCGCTCTCTCGGGTTACTTATTCTTTACCCACCCATTCTCTTGGGCTACTCATTCTATACTCACCCATTCTCTCGGGTTACTTAAGCTCATTATCTCACCCACACTCTTGGGTTATTCATACTCGTTATCTCACCCACACTCTTGGGTTATTTATACTCAAGCTCTTGTAGATTCTCGAGACACTACAGGTCTCCTACGTCACGCTTGTTACTCTTATACATACTAGGGCCAAAACTCATGGCTCACGAGCATAGTCTTACTTCCCCGGTTTCGACCCTACTCTGGGTCTAGCATGGTGGGAAGGTTCAACTAGCTCACGGAACTCTCTTAGTTCCTATCTCTTTTTACTGAGGTCCGACTACTCTCGGACTACTTACATTCCCATACACTCCCCTCTTGGAGTTATAATAATATTATGTATATTAGTCTAGAAGCATCACTCTCGATGTTTCTAATGACTTTGGGAACATTACTTAAGTTCGGTTAATCTTAGGTTTTAAGATTTACCCATACATTTCACTTACTCATACTTTGGGTTATTTTCTTATATCCGGGTAAAATCCTCATATAGGAGGTCGACCATGTCTCGAGGGAGCTACTAATCCCTTAGGTCTCTTTACCTTCTTTACTAGTTCACATCTTTGAACTATCTTTAATCCTCTTGAAGGAGGTTTACTTATCTTTCCACTCTCATTTGTTTCGTGGATTGTGTCATTATGGTTTACTAACCGTTATCGGGTAATTACTCAACCCGTACATCTCTTCACATTCTAGGGAGTTCATATGCTTACGTTATCGTTATACTTTAACGGATAATTTGTGTGCTTGCATGTTTTCGTTATCATAAGCATCGACCCAATCTATGGTCTCTAGCCAAACGTTACTCACTATGAGTCGCTCTTTACTCTATGTTAGACCACACCGACATACAAGTATGTTAGCTCATTCAACATACAACAAGACATACATAATCAAACAATGGATTATTTTCATGCTTTAATCTTGATTAAGCCGGCACACAAACACACAAATCAACGTAACTTGGTTAGCACGCGGGGTATGAGAAAATCATACCTTTCACCGGGGTTTTTACTTTTACCGTGTCATCTCACCATGCTCGGGTCACACACGATTCTCTAATAATGTTTCAAACATTATTATTAATACTAAGCTCATACGGAACATAATTAAATGCTACTCCCGTACTTACCCCGTTATCCCGTTATCACGGTTTTACTCTTGTTAATTTGAGTTCTCACTTCTCAATCACTTCTAACACTTTCTTACACTTCCTAGGGCCTTTACATGTCACCAAACAAGGCCTTAACATCTTATAACATCATTAACATTCAAACCCCCATCTTTAGAAACCTTTAAAACACTTTCTGTAGGATTCTGGGGGTGGTCCGGGACTTGGTCCTTACCCTAAGTCCCGGACCAATTCACTTGGTAACTCTCGGATGAAAATTCACTATGGTCCAGGACCTTGTACCTAGAGCAAGTCCCGGACCAGCTGCTTGCAGCAACTCTCGGCCTAAATGTAAGGGTGGTCCGGGACATGGGCAGGGACTTAAGTCCCAGACCTATCAAACTGGAAACTCTCGGGGGTATTTTAGGAGGTGGTCCGGAACATGGTCCTGGACCTAGGTTCCGGACCCTATTGCAGATTTTACAGATTTGGCATTTTCCAAATCTGTTACAACCTCATTCTTTCACCATTGATTTTCCAATCTTTCCCACTTATAATCTACATGTTTTAGCACTTAATTACCCTTCTAAACCACCTTAATCCAACCACCAAGCCCTCTCACTAACTCTTGGTTATTTCACTCAAATTCACTTATATTTTCATAACTAGTTTCCTAGTTCTTATTACTTCTTGTAACAGATTTAGTTCCCTCTTTTACCATCATTCTTCACTCACTAATGTCATTCCTAGCATCAAATGGCATTATTCTTACTCCTAATACACTCTTCTCCATAGTTTGGTTTTCCAAACCCTTACTACTCACTTAACACCTCTTAAACACACCTAGTTTCTTCCATTAAATGAAACACTCAAGTTAATAATCTCCAAGGAAATTTTGACAGCACTTGCCTACTTCTTTTGCATATTCACCACAATGAATCAACTTATATACACTCCTTCATCCCTGTTTAATGAAACACCAATAACTACAATACATCACAATCCCACTTGTTCACACATATACACTAGCTTAGCTTCTAGGTTTCTTACACACTCAAACCACATTAAAACATCTTCATTCCCACTCAATATTGTAGTACCATGACTACACCAATTCAAGAACATTAAATCAACTCTAAAATCTGTTTTACAAATCAAATAAACCAACTCAAGGTGAACTTATTACCTTGTTTATTTTCGGTTTTTACTCCTCTTCTTCCTTTTTCTTTTGCTCCCTCTTTCTCATCTTGTTTTCACAACACACAAAGGGGTCTAAATTGCCATCTACAATCATATCTCCATACACACATATCAAGCTTATTAATTCAATTTCCCCTCACAAAAACTAGTATTTCAAGAGCTAGTTTTTAGGGTTTAGCTTAGAGATTACCTTCAAGTGTCCTCATGGGGAGCTTAGGCAATCAAAAGGATGAAGTTCCAGCACTCCAAAAAGGCAAGAAGAAACCGGCTGAAGCAAGGATGGAGAAGGAGCTCACGTTGGAATTTTCCAAAAATCAAAGGAAGCTAGACAATGGAGATTTTGAGCTTGCTTCTTACCTTAAGGAACCAAGGAGTGGTTTTAGATCAAAATGAGCAGCTTGAACCTTCATTTGGAGCTGCTTCCATGGAGGTCGAATGTGAGGTTTTTGAGATTCGAAAGGTGGAGAACGATGCTCAAGAAGAGAGGAGTCTCATGGTGTGTTTATTTTGTGATTTGAAGTTGTTTTAGACTTTGTAGATGAAGGAGAAGGAGGGTGCTGCTTGGGGAAGAGAAAATCGCTATCGTAGGCTTGAAGAAGAAGAAGGAGTCCGATGGAGGGGGAGCAAATCATGAGTGAAGAGAATAAGGAAGGAGAGAGGGTTTAAATGTTTTAGTTACTATTCCTCCCCTCTACTTTACTTAATTTGTCTTGTAGTGACTTAGGGAATTAATTAGTTAAGGCCTGTGTGGGAGAGGGTAATTAAACTGATTAAAACCGGCCCCACACATTAACATCCCAGGGTGCGTTTTCAACTTTTCGAAATAAACGCGTCTCGTCTCCCGGTTTTGGCACTATTCACTAACCGGGCCCGTTTTTCGGATTTTTCTCGTTTCTTATTTTTAATGGTTATTAAGCTCCCATTAATACTTAATTATAGTTACATAATCAACTATAATTTACGGGTCTGTTGACACTCAAAGTCACGTTTCGGGTTTTCTCGAAAAAACGTGCTTTTTAAAACTCCGTTAGCGTTTTAATCCATTATTGGATCCGTTTTCTTCAGGAATCATTCCCGTATAATTAGGCCTAACTAAGCCTTAGGAATCCATCTCAGACCCTAACAAGTTCATATATCTCTATACTTAAATGCGTGTTTAGCATTTTTCGCGTTTTACGCATTTTCTCTTTCCTCTTGGTTTATTTCCATTACCCAATACTCTTTAGGCACCATTAGGCCTTAATAATCATATTAGAGTAATTTAATCACGATTTTTATATCTGGGGTATTAAACCGAAACCCTTCTAATGCAATCTAGCTAAGTTTATGAAACATGTTGCGAAAGGTAAATATTAGTTTGCTTCATTAAAAGCGAAGTTAGATAAGGTAATACATGGGAGTTGTGTTCCAGATTTGGAAACTTTGGGGGGTTCCAGTAAAAAGGCAAGTTTTAGGGGCATCCTAAAGACTATATTACTATGATAATAAGCTTAAAACATTGTAACCTATTTAGCTAAGCAGGGATAATCTTAGGCGAGTGAAAACCCATCTTAGATAAACTTGTTACATATTAGTGCTTAGAATACTCTAAAACGTTAACTAGAGGAAGGACTTAGTTAACGTGTGAACTGGCAATGCGAATACCCTAGGAGTAAGATAAACCTAGGGTAATACTTGGGAAGCTTCTAAGGGGTAAATAAACTAAGCATTTAAAGGTTCACTAGGGAACTTCACAACTCTAGCATAGAAAAGCTAGGGAAAGGTCACAATGTTGGTACATGAAATCAAAAAACTGACAAATGGTTTTTAATTAACTTAGGGCCGTAACAACGCAAACCGTGATAAGTCAGAATACATAGACAATTAAGGGTTTAATTACCTTGTACGTTACTTTCGGATAATATTACTACTTATCGTATGTTTTCTTAAGATTTTATGTGCTAGGAGCAAAGTAGACGAAGAGACAAACATAGGCGAAAACAGGGATCAAATCGGAGCTAAAACGAAATTTTAGAGGCAATTGAATTTTGGTCCGGACCAGTGTCCGAATGAGGGGGTCCGGACCCAAAATGCGCGGAGCGCGCGTACAAAAATAGACATGGTCCGGAACAGCTGGTCCGGACAGTGGTCCGGACATGTCGATCTTGCCAGCGTACAGAGCATGTCGGCAACAGTGTGAAGAGATAATAACATTATCTCTTCACACGGTAATTCTACCGCCTTACCTCCCCCTTCTACCTATATTTCTCTATAAATACACCTACAACCCTCCATTAATCCATATCTCATTCCACCCCCAAACTAATGCCATTTTTCCTCCACAAAATCATCATTTTCTCTCCAAAAATCATACATCCCATCTCCATACATCCACATCGCCACTTCATTTTCATCATTTGCCATCACCAAATAAGCCCGTGCGAATGCAGAGAGTTCTTCCTTTTCTTAACTTTACTCTGTTTTAATGTCTATCGTACTTACGATGTTTGTATTTATAATTATGTGTGAGTAATAACCTTATCCTCCCGGGTTGGGAAGCAAGCCTATTTTATTAAATCGTGTTACGTAGACTTTCTAATATAATCTGTTCAAGCAATATTTTGATTCTCGTCCTTAATGCGCTTTAATCTTCAGGCCAATTGTTAAAGTGATATTTGTAGTTCTCTTGTTAAAATGCGATGCTAAGACAAGGTTCTAGACAAAAGAAGTCAAAACGGGTTAATGACTAGAAGCGAGTTTCGCCTATAGGTTAATCTGTCTCCAACAGGAATTGTTAATAAAGCGATTAATTTATAACTTGGGCAAGGATTGCAGCTTGTTGTTTAAGTTAATCAGGGTTTATTGTACAAGGACCGGTCAATGAACTAATTAAAATTCCTGAGTTTATTGCTAAAGTGGTGGAAGTTTATAGTAATATAATTGAATGAAATAGGTGAGCAGAACAACCCAGGGTGCTTCCTTAAAAACAAAAGAGTTTTATAACCGCTATTATTATTCTGTTTTGATTAATTGTTCTTTTTACTGTTTTTGTTTACGTTAAGTGTTAAACCACAATCTCCCTAAAAAAGTGATAAGTTTCTATTCAATAGTCTAATTAGAATTCTCAGTTAATTTACACTATCAGTTAAACTACAGCAAGGTCCTCAAGAGTTCGACAACCCCACAATTCCACTATCCCGCAAACCGATAGGTACACTGGCTAAGTGGTAGAAGTAGTCACATATTTCTCCAACAAGTTTTTGGCGCCGTTGCCGGGGACCTCCGGCACGGTTAATTGATAGTTTTTAATTTTATTGAGTTTTTTGTTTAGCTTTTGCTACTCTTTAATTTTTATTTATTATTTTTGTTGTTATTTAATCTTTCTAGCAATTTAAATATCGTATTTAATTACAGTCATTTATTTCTCCAGTTATTTAAGTTTCCATTGTCCTTAAATTTCAGTAATCTAATTACTAACATTTAAATTCTGTCATTTAAATTTCTGTCATTTAAATTTCACAAACTAACTGCTAACATTTAAATTTCCAGCAATCTAACTGCTAACATTTAAATTTCCAGTAAACTAATTTATGACATTTAATTTCCAGTCATTTAATTTCATTTTTATTTTCTAGTCATTTAATTACTGTCATTTAAATTCTAGCAATTTAATTCTGTCCTTTTTCTTTATTTTATTTTAGTTTTTAGTTAAACTGTTTATTTTTTCCTTTTTGTCATTATTTCGCTTTATTTACTCTAAAAAAAATATAGTTCTTTTTTTTATTAATTGCTTTTTCTAATTTTTTATTAATTCTTTAGTTTATCTTTACTTTAATTATTGCTTTTGTTTTCTTAGTATTTTCCATTTTTCAAACTATTTTATTTCTATATATGCGTCGAACCCGATCTGCAGGTAGTCCTCAAAACATTCTTGAACCTGAGATTGAGAGATTTCTCCACAGAGAAAGACGACAACAACGTATTAAGATGACAACTCGACAAACTCTCTACGAGTACCAGCAACCATCAGTTGAAGGGAGGCCCTCCGCTATTGTCCTTCCTCAAGTTACACAGGCTGAACTGGATGCCTGGCAATTCAAAACGAGTTTCATCACTACACTCTACCATCAGGGACAATACAGCGGGCTGGATTCAGATGATGCTCCACACCATATATCTGTATTTCTTGATTTCTGTAACACTTTTAATAAAACAGGAAATCTAAACGAGCGCATCCGTCTGCAATTGTTCCCCTATTCTTTGCAAGATAGTGCCTCTAGGTGGCTGAGAAGTTTACAATCCAGCAGTATCCACAGCTGGGCCGAATTAGCAAACAAATTTCTGGCGAAATACTATCCCCCGTCCAAGACAAGAGAAAAAATTGCTGAGATCACAAACTTCTATCAAGAACCAGGTGAGTCTCTTTATGATTCGTGGGATAGATTCAAAGAATTACAGATATTATGCCCACATCACGGTATGAGTAGCCAGGAACTTGTGTTATCATTATTTAGAGGTTTAAATGATTCTAACAAATTGTTGCTAAGTTCCTCGTCTGGAGGAAATTTTATGAAAATTGACCGGAGAAGAAACAGTTGAACTACTGGATACCATGATCGCCAGCACCAGACAATGGTGTAAAAACAAGGGAAGAGGTGAAGCCAAGAAAGAAACCGGGATCTACAGTATTCCCCCCAGGATCATGTATCTGCTTAACTAGCTGCACTCACAAAAGTTGTGGAGAAACTAACGCTAAATCAACCACAACAAAAAGCTGTGAAGACAGTGGCCACTTCCCCATATCTAACTCCCTGTTGCGAAAACTGTGGAGGATCTCATGAAACCCCAGATGCGATGGTTCAGGATTTAACAGGACCCTTGAGGAGGTAAGTTTAATTAACAACAGACCAGGAATCCTTATCCGAACTCATACAACCAAAACAATTGGAGGAGCAATCAACAACCATGGAGGAATTATGAGCCACAGACGAGCAACCAAGGATTCAACCAAAACCGACAACCTCAATACAACCGACAACAGGAGCAGCCAACCAACTCACAAGGAGATATGGGCGAACTGAAAGATGATGAACCAGCTTTAAAACAAGGTCAGGCGATAAATTCAAAATTTGCTGAGATAGAAGCCAAAGTTGCTGATCAGGCTACTATAACCACAAATTTAGAGAGACAGATAGGTCAGATTTCCCAACAGTTGGCTCAAAGACCAACAGGGTCACTCCCGAGCCAGACTGATCCAAATCCCAGGGAGCATGCAAAATCAATAACCCTGAGAAGCGGAAAAGAGCTGGTATCCGATGCCCCTGAAGCTGAGAAGAAATCTGATGAACAAAGATCTGACAAAGAAGACGTAAAAATTCCCAAGGAGAAGGAGTCTCCTGCATCCCTTTCTATTAAACCGTCACAGGTTTCATATGATATTCCAATTCCATTTCCTGATAGATTAAAGAAAAAGAATTTGGATGACCAATTTGGAAAATTTCTTAACATTTTTAAGAAATTAACTATTAATATTCCTTTTTCTGATGCCTTAACACAAATGCCTAGTTATGCAAAATTTATGAAAGATATTTTGTCTAACAGGCGATCTTTAGGAAAATGACACGGTGAAATTAACCGAAAGAGTGTCTGCAGTACTCTTAAAGAAGCTACCACCAAGTTGGGAGATCCAGGTCTCCCTATCATTCCCTCGCGATAGAAGACATAAATTGTGGTAACGGGTTATGCGATTTAGGAGCCAGTATTAACTTAATGCCTTTATCTATCTTTAAGAAATTAGGTATAGGTCAATGCTCTCCTACTCCTGTGCAGCTACAACTAGCTGATCGTTCCATAATCTACCCTAAAGGAAAAGTTGAAGATTTAGTGGTTTCTGTTGGCAAATTTATTTTCCCTGCTGATTTCATTGTTATTGACATTGAGGAAGATAAAGATGTTCCACTAATCCTAGGTAGACCTTTTATGAGAACTGCAAGAACTTTAATTGATGTTGAAGGAGGTAAAATAATTTTGAGACTTCATGATGAACAGGTAGTTTTTGACATGACCCGGAACATGAAGCGTCCTTCTGATACACAAATCTGTTTTTCCATAGATACTGTTGACTCTTTAGTACAGGAGTTTTTCCTCAGCAAAGATGAAGAAACAATTTTGGAAAGATGTCTCATGGCATCTTGTGAAGCTGATGATGAAAATCCTGATATTGCTCTCATGGCTGAAGAGTTAAACAGGAGACAGCCATATTTCCGTACTTACCAACAAAATTCGAGCCAGTAGAAAGAAATGCAGACAGACCAAAGTCATCCATTGAGAAAGCACCTACAGTCGATATGAAACCTCTTCCCCCTCATTTAAAATACGCTTTTCTAAAAGAGCCATCTGATTTACCAGTTATTATATCATCTAAATTGATAGATGTGCAGGAGAAGCAACTTTTAGGGGTGCTACGCAATCATACGACCGCTATCGGTTGTTCGATAGCAGATATCAAAGGAATAAGCCCATATCTGTGCTCTCATCAAATTTATATGGAAGATGATTTCAGGGCATTGGCACAACCACAGAGGCGTCTCAACCCCGTTCTAAAAGAGGTGGTAAAAAAATAGGTAATAAAACTACTTGACGCTGGAATTATTTATCCAATTTCAGATAGCAAGTGGGTGAGCCCAGTACAGGTAGTACCAAAAAAGGGAGGAATAACTGTAGTTCCTAACGAAAAAGGTGAGTTGATTCCTCAACGCACTACTACTGGTTGGAGAGTTTGTATTGACTACAGGAAATTGAATACTACCACACGTAAGGATCATTTTCCCCCGCCCTTTATTGACCAAATGCTGGAAAGGTTAGCAGGTCAGGATTACTATTGTTTTCTAGATGGCTATTCAGGATACTTTCAGATCCCAATTGCTCCAGAAGATCAGGATAAAACTACTTTTACCTGTCCTTATGGAACATATGCTTATAAAAGAATGTCGTTCGGATTATGTAATGCCCCAGCTACTTTTCAACGGTGTATGATGGCTATTTTTCTGACTACATTGAAAAATGTATAGAAGTCTTTATGGATGACTTCTCTGTCTTTGGTTCAACATTTGAACTTGCCTGGAGAATCTCGATCTTATTTTGGCCAGGTGTGAAGACACAAATCTAGTCCTGAACTGGGAGAAATGTCACTTCATGGTTCGAGAAGGATTGTGCTAGGACATAACGTGTCTTCAAAAGGTATTGAGGTGGATCGCGCTAAAATTGAGGTAATAGAAAAACTCCCACCTCCTACTACTGTAAGAGGTATTCGAAGTTTTCTTGGACATGCTGGTTTTTAGAAGATTCATTAAAAACTTTTCCAAGATTTCTAAGCCTCTCTGAACTTTGCTGACAAAAGATGCTAAATTTCAATTTTCTGATGAGTAAAACTTGTTTCTGCTCCTATCGTTGTATCACCCGATTGGTCCCAACCTTTTGAAATCATGTGTGACGCCAGTGATTATGCAGTGGGTGCTGTTTTATGCCAAAAATTGGATAAAGTTCTGAGAGTCATTTATTATGCTAGTCGTACTTTAAACGACACTCAGAAAAATTACGCCACCACGGAAAAAGAATTGCTGGCAGTCGTCTTTGCTTTGGATAAATTCCGTCCATATTTACTGGGTAGTAAGGTTATCATTCATACTGATCATTCTGCCCTCAAGTATTTATTTGCCAAAGCAGATGCAAAACCCAGGTTGATAAGATGGATACTTCTCTTGTAAGAATTCGACATAGATATAAGAGATAAGAAAGGTATACAGAATGTCGTGGCTGATCACCTGTCAAGGATGGAGGGACCAGAAGACGAAAGACCCATCAATGAGTCTTTCCCTGACGAGGCAGTATTTGCGATCCAAACGGCAGGAGGCCCTTGGTTTGCCGATATTGCTAACTATCTGGCTAGGAAGATCATCACAGCTGATATGACATATCAGCAGCGAAAAAGGTTCTTTTCAATTGTCAAACATTATTTATGGGATGATCCATTTCTTTTCAAAATCTGTGTAGATGGAATTATAAGGAGATGTGTCCCACAGACGGAAATCTGAAATATCCTTCTCCATTGCCATTCTAGAGAAACCGGCGGACATCACGGTGCAACCCGTACAGCTGCTAAGGTACTTGAATCCGGTTTCTATTGGAACACCCTTCACAAAGACTGTCATGCTTTTGTGTCTACTTGTGATCGGTGTCAAAGGCAAGGTAACATTTCTCGCCGTAATGAACTACCCTTGAACAATATGCTAGAAGTTAAACTATTTGATGTTTGGGGGATGGATTTTATGGGACCCTTCCCAAATTCTTTTGGAAATTTATACATCTTAGTAGCAGTCGATTATGTCTCTAAATGGGCGGAAGCCCTTGCTTGCTCTACTAACGATGGTAAAGTTGTGATGAAGTTCATAAAGAAACACATTTTCACTCGATTCGGTGTTCCTAGAGCAATAATCAGCGATGGTGGCTCTCACTTCTGCAATCGCCAGTTTGATGCTCTCCTGAAGAAATATGGAGTCCGACATAAGGTTGCTCTACCATACCATCCTCAAACGAATAGTCAGGCTGAGATAACAAATAGAGAACTGAAATGGATTCTGCAGAAGACGGTGAGCGCTTCGAAAAGATTGGTCCCTTAAATTGGATGATGCGCTCTGGGCATACCGTACCGCCTTCAAAACACCTATTGGCGTGTCACCCTACAAACTAGTTTTTGGGAAGGCATGCCACTTGCCTGTGGAATTAGAGCATAAATCTTATTGGGCTCTGAAGGTGTTAAACTTTGATCTACAACAAGCCGGTGAAAAAAGGAAGTTCCAATTGACTGAGCTGGAAGAACTTAGGAACGACTCATATGAGAATGCAGTGATTTATAAGGAGAAGACCAAGCGTTGGCACGATAAGATGATTGCCAAGCGAGAATTCAAAGCGGGAGATCAGGTCCTCCTTTATAACTCCAGACTTAAGTTCTTCCCAGGTAAGTTAAAATCCTTCTGGTCTAGACCATTTAAAATAATATCTACCTCTCCTTATGGAGCTGTGGAATTGGACAATAAAAAGGAGGATCGTTTAAAGTAAATGGAGCTCGAATAAAATTATTTCTGGGAAACACGTTAGACAACGAAGAGGCTTCTGCGCTTCTTCTCAAAGATCCAGTCACACCTTAAATCACTCAGGTACGGTCTAGCCAAAGACCATAAAGATGGGCAGCTTGGTAGGAGGCACCCTACTATCTATCTTTTTAATCTATATTGTGCTTATATTTTGTATCTTATTTTATGATAAAAAAAAAAATATAGTGAAATAAAAAAAAAGAGGAGAGAGAACGAGAAATTAACTTGAGTTCTTCTGGCTGTTTAGAATATTTATTACAGGAACATCTTGCACATTTCTACAGCTGAACTCAAGTGTGGGGGAGCTACACTACATACTCTGCAAAACTCTGGGGAGTACACTATCCATACCCTGCTCTTTAAATTTTCAATATTTCCTATTGCCATGCTTTGTGATCATTACCCAGGTTGTTTGCATGCCCTGTTCTTTAAATTTTCTATGCAATGAGGGCATTGCTTTGGTTCAAGTGTGGGGGAGAGATAATAATCAAAAGCTTGCTCTTAAGTTTGTCTCTTTTCGACACTGTGTTTAAATTTGTTAAGTGATTAATAATCAAAGAAGGAGCCATAGAGGGAGTAATGCCGGTATTAACAGGTTTAAAGGGTACACAAAAAAAAATTTAAACACTCTGCTCCTTACTCAATGCTAAAAATTCTGAGGAAATTATCATTTGAATTTTGTTTTAACTTTGAGCCTAGATTTGAATTGGAATGAAACGGTGGAAAAAGAACAAGGCAAGGTACTCCTCTGATCCAGACAGGCATATTCTGATCCTAAACAGGCCTCGTCCACTCGGTTATTAAGTTCTTAGGGGTGCTTCATCACCCGGCTACCTAAGGTACTCGGTATCTGGGATAGTAGACCCAAAACCGCTACAAGGGTGGAGAGAAAAGTCTGAGGTAAAAGAAAAATGAACTTCAAAATTTAAGTATCTGTGCATTCTGTACCAAAATGATAAAAACTTCTTCATTATGGATCATGAGTATGTGGCATTGAAAGGTATAATGGAAAAGATTTTACTTCATGCCCCTTGTCGTTCAAGGAAATGTGAAAGAAAATGGTGGATTGGCTCAGGGTTAAAAGCAGAATTCTCATGGTACTGCTGCTTCTTTTCTTTTGTAGGACTTCAGGGTTATTCTCAGAAACAGAGAAATATATTTAAGAAATTTAATGTTATTAGTACCCTTTTAAAATCTGAAAAGATTGGCAATTACCTCTTCTGTGCTCTCCTTACTTGATTATTGTCTGCTAAACTTGTTTAAACATTTTGTCAAAAAGATTTGCTTGAGGACAAGCAAAAGATAAGTATGGGGGAGTTTGATAAGTGAGAAATACATATACAATTAAGGGTTTAATTTACCTTGTACTTGCTTACTTTTAGGATAATATTACTCACTTATCGTATGTTTTTCTTAAGATTTATGTGCTAGGAGCAAAGTAGACGAAGAGACAAACGCATAGGCGAAAACGGGGATCAAATCGGAGCTAAAACGAATATTTTAGAGGCAATTGAATTTTGGTTCGGACCAGTGTCCGAATGAGGGGTCCGGACCAAAATGCGCGGAGCGCGCCCGTACAAAAATCGACATGTCCGAACCAGTCTGGTCCGGACAGTGGTCCGGACATGTCGATCTTGCCAGCGTACAGAGCATGTCGGCAACAGTGTGAAGAGATAATAACATTATCTCTTCACACGGTAATTCTATCGCCTTACCTCCCCCTTCTACCTATATTTCTCTATAAATACACCTACAACCCTTCATTAATCCATATCTCATTCCACCCCCAAACTAATGCCATTTTTCCTCCACAAAATCATCATTTTCTCTCCAAAAATCATGCATTCCATCTCCATACATCCACATCGCCACTTCATTTTCATCATTTGCCATCACCAAATAAGCCCGTGCGAATGCAGAGAGTTCTTCCTTTTCTTAACTTTACTCTGTTTTAATGTCTATCATACTTACAATGTTTGTATTTATAATTATGTGTGAGTAATAACCTTAGCCTCCCGGGTTGGGAAGCAAGCCTATTTTATTAAATCGTGTTACGTAGACTTTCTAATATAATCTGTTCAAGCAATATTTTGATTCTCGTCCTTAATGCGCTTTAATCTTCAAGCCAATTGTTAAAGTGATATTTGTAGTTCTCTTGTTAAAATGTGATGCTAAGACAAGGTTCTAGACAAAAGAAGTCAAAACGGGTTAATGACTAGAAGCGAGTTTCGCCTATAGGTTAATGTGTCTCCAACAGGAATTGTTAATAAAGCGATTAATTTATAATAACTTGGGCAAGGATTGCAGCTTGTTGTTTAAGTTAATCAGGGTTTATTGTACAAGGACCGGTCAATGAACTAATTAAAATTCCTGAGTTTATTGCTAAAGTGGTGGAAGTTTATAGTAATATAATTGAATGAAATAGGTGAGCAGAACAACCCAGGGTGCTTCCTTAAAAACAAAAGAGTTTTATAACCGCTATTATTATTCTGTTTTGATTAATTGTTCTTTTTACTGTTTTTGTTTACGTTAAGTTTTAAACCACAATCTCCCTAAAAAAGTGATAAGTTTCTATTCAATAGTCTAATTAGAATTCTCAGTTAATTTACACTATCAGTTAAACTACAGCAAGGTCCCCAAGAGTTCGACAACCCCACAATTCCACTATCCCGCAAAACTATAGGTACACTGCCTAAGTGGTAGAAGTAGTCACATATTTCTCCAACAAACCGGGACCCCGTGTGTGAGAGACAACTCTTGCTTCTGAACCAGGTATGGATATGTGTGGTTCCTATGTTGCCGTGTTACACGGCTTGTGTGTTGTGTGTTTTGTTTGACAATGACCATAAGACTAAAGCATGAAATTGGATTGCTTGTCGTGGCTTGCTTATATGCTTGTTATATCATTGTTGCATATCACTTGCGCGCACACAGTAGTATAGTCCCTTCTCGTTGATGAAACCTTGAGATGAAACACAATGAACTATGTAAACAAAACAAAGGAACTATATAAAGGGAACGCTCCTCTTAAACTATAGAGGACTTCTAATGACACCCACTATGGTGTCGAACTGATAATGATAATGAAAAGTAAAATACCTATTGGTGGAACACATCCTGAGGTCTAGAGATGACTCCGCTTTCTCGACGCACGACGCCGGGAATGGAGGATTAGCTATGGAGAAGACGTTCTTCGACTTGTGGTGATAAGAGAATTCACAAATAATCCTTAAAGAAACAAGGAAAGATTGGCACCTACATAATATGGTCACGGGATCTAAACTATATCCCCAAACCTGGTGCAGGGAAAGAGAAAGAAAATACACATTTGAAAACACACACAACACTCGAATGATCCCATAGTGAGGATCATGGGTATAATACCTACACACATGTTTTATTATTTACATGTTTGTTGTTGCTATACTAGCAGCTTGTTGTGCTTGGTTGCGTGTTTGACGTTGCTATGATGACAGCAGGTTATGATTGGTTGCTTGTTGCTAATGCTTGCTACTTTTAAGTGTGTATGAAATCATGATATGTTGTGGTATGCTTTACTGCTTTATTATAGCATGTAAATTGGACTTAATAATATTCGACTAAGTAGTCGTGTAGCCCGGCAACATACGGGCTACACATATTCATACTCAGCGTAGTTTGCTGGGTCCTTTACAACCCAATTTTTACAGGTATTGAGCCGGACGATAACGGAGCGTAGGCGGGATGGCTACCATGGGGGTAGTCCATCAGGGCATGACTTTTGAGTTTGGAGTAGTATGTTTAATGTATGGGTTGTTACTAAACCCGAGATGTAATTTTCAGTTTATGATTTGGTAATTAAGTTGTAGACACTCAGTATTTAGAATTGTATCTTATATTGTATATGAGTTTTGGTGAGGGCTGTTTCCAGTCATGCAGACCGTAACTTGGTATTGGTAATGTGGTATGTCAACCACGTGGGTGGTTGGCATCTGTAGCACCCGGATGATGTTGAGAATCCGCTGCATAGTTATCTTGTAATATGGCTAGGAGCTTTGTTTATGCTATCAGATGTTTATTCGGGGGTGTTACATCCGGGGATGAACTGTCGGGGTTACTTGTTATTCGGAAAGACCGGATTTAGTTAGTCATGGAGACTGACTTATACTTTTATTACAGTTTAGATCGCCTTTCAGACGTGCGCGCTCGAGAAGCTTAGTGGTCTACACTGCGCATCCTTGGTCTAAGGTGTACGGTATTAAAGGGGTTTGATCCGGGTTGTCCTGAGGAGTTCTTCGGGCTCGGATTTGGTTGATATATAACTTGTGTGTTATGTGCGTGTGGATACATGTATGTGATTATGTGTTACTGCATTATTTATTTATGCACGAGCGTCCTACGGGACTAACACTATGTCGACTATAGATCGACTTATATAAACATACATATGCGTTTAATGTGATGACATGACGGTTACTTGATATAATACCATTAGTATTAATATTAAGTATATGGTAACTTAAAGTAAAACACTTAGGAACGAGTCACGACATTGTCGGTCTCTAGAGCATAGATCTCGAACATGAATATAACCTAGATTACTTTTAGGTATGA